>JAMPIV010006984.1:0-38142 GCA_024509875.1 Oreohelix idahoensis | reverse complement strand
GGAGGACATGTTAGAATCTAACACCTTTCTTGAACTCAGGAGAAAATCGAGATTCTAGCCGCCCGTTCCTCGTCCGATTACTCACTTCCTGACCGGCTCGTCTTTCCCGTTCGTCTTAGTCTTCGAGCGTTTCAGCGCTCTCCTCTAGTTAACACGGAGATGCGAAATGCCGCTGAGACGCTGCTTCTGTGGACCATCACTGCTTTGATCGTAGCCACTTCTCTCGTTGACTTGGCAACGCCCCACTGGGCAGGCGTACTGACCAAGGTAATGAAAATAACTGCATATAATTGTTCTAGAGATATCCGTGGGCGTGATTTAACCTCTCCTTAAATCAATGCGATTCTCTGAATGCACGGAAGATAGCAGTCTACATATTAAGTAGCAAACGTATTGACAATCTACGTGGAAAGGTTGCATGCTAATGAGTCCACGTTTCTGTTGTGCATTGCTAATGAGCCCAGGTGGTGAGAATTCCCCGTTGACGAAAAGTTCCAACAATTCTGATGTTATACAAGGGACGTATCATCCTCTAACAATTCAGGGGTACTGATGTTATAAGAGGGTTCTTACCATCATCTAACAAATCAGGGACAGCTGAGTTGTCCGTCACATTCGTCCCCACTTTTGAGACATGGAAACTCGTTTTCATGTTTCATTTATGACAATGAAGCTGCCCTGATCGGTAGCTTTTGGATGATTGGTATTTTCGATTTCGTCCTCTTCCTCCGTAGTCCAGTTTCTACTCAAGAAGTCAGCTCCTACATTCTGTTTTCCTGGAATGTATTCCACTTTGAAGGAATAAACACTTAGTAATAAGGCCCAACGCATGATCCTTGCGTTGAATTCCTTATTGGCACCAAGAGAAACTAATGGAGCGGGGTCTGTTTGCACCGTGAAAGATGTCCCATAAAGAAACTCATGATGACGTTTTATCCCGTCAATCAGTGCTAGACATTCTTTTTCAACTACACTGTAGTAACGTTCCGCCGTTTTTAATTTCCGGCTGCCATACGCAACTGGGAATAGCATATTCGGGTCACTTTCCTCGGCTTGCAGCAGTGTTGACCCGATGCCCTGACCTGACGCGTCGACCCGCAATACGAAAGGTTTCTTGAGGTCAGGTAACCTCAGAATGGGGTATGCAGACAACTGTCCTTTTAAAGTGCTGTACGCGTGTTCGCACTTTTGATTCCAGATAACCTTATCAGGACACCCTTTCTTTGTGAGGTCGGTCAGAGGTGCTGTCAGTCCGTTGAAGTTCTGGATGTATTTTTGATAATATGCACATAGTGATAGGAAGGAACGTACGTCTTTCTTCGTTCGGGGCCTTTTGGCTGCAACTATTTTCTCCACGTTCTTCTTAACAGGCCACATGGAGCCGGGAGAAATAGTATGCCCCAGGAAGTCTAGCTTTTCAAACCCTATGAGACATTTGCTAGGTCTGGCTGTGAGACCAGTTTCCTGTAGTCTCCTGAGGAGCATAGCAACCGTAGCAATATGATCGTCGTAGGTTTCCGATGCAATTAAGATGTCGTCCATGAAATTATGGATCTGGGGACTTTGCAAAGGTTCTAGGAGCTTCCTCATCATCCTAGTGAATACTCCTGGTGCGTTATGTAATCCGAACGGCATCACATTAAATGTGTAATGTCTTTCCCTAGTGCTGAAAGCTAACAAAGGTTTAACTTCCTCCTTGACTGGTATTTGATAATAACCTTTACTTCGGTCAATCTTGGAGAAGGAGCCGCGCTAGCGTAGTGGTTACAACAACGCTCTCGCGACCGGGTGATTCAGGATCAAACCCGGGCGACGGCATTTGAGGATTTTTCGTCGACCGGGATTTGGACTGGATTAACTCGAGACCTGGCGAGGACATTTGAAGGAGTGTCGTCGACCAGGGACTGGCGGCTCCTGAGCCGAACCAGCTCTAATGGGTACCTCCGAAAACGGCGAGTATATGCCTGAATGGCGAGGGACACTTGTCTCTGTACAAGAAAATAGGATACTCACGTAAAAATCAATGTCAGGTTAGACATTAAAAATAACCTGAGATTTCGCCTCAAGTAATAGCGGGCGTACGAAAAAAAAAAAAAATAATAATAATAATAATCTTGTAGAAAATTCTTGCTTTGCTAAGCTTGGTGAACAACTCAGAAACAGTTTGGAGAGGTTCGGGCTGGAATTTCGTTAGAGCGTTTAGCAGCCGGTAATCAATACACAGCCGAACTTCCTTATTGGGCTTCTGCAACAGCACTACACTTGAACTGTAAGGAGATGTCGACTCACTGATAATTCCTGCCTGACGCAGCTTGTCTATTTCTCCGCGAAGTGCATCAGCTTTTGCGTACGAAATGGGGTAAACTCTGGTTCGAACAGGGGTCTCGTTTGTTAATTTCATATCAAATTCGATGAGATTTGTTCGACCAGGTACATCAGTTAAGACTGCACTGTACTGCTTCAGTAGCGCCCTGGTTTCTGTTTGTTGTTCTTGTTAGAGATTGTCGCCAAACTTGACATCTTTAAAGGATTCTGTGGGTTGCAATGGGTACTCCATGCAACCATCATCATCTTCCTCGTCTTCCGTTGCTACGGCGACAGTCAGGAGATGCTCGGAGGACGGCACCGGTCTTTCCAAATATTTCTTAAGGAGATTTATGTGAAAGACCTTCTCCTATCCTTTAATGGATATCTTGTAATTGGTGCGTGAGATCTTTTTAAGGACGGTAAACGGCCCTTGCCATCCGATGCGAAGTTTATTGCTTCCGGTTGGAAGTAGCAACAAGACTTTCTCCCCTGGTTGCAGTTCTCTCTCTTTTGCAGCTTTGTTGTATCTTTTAGCATGTTTAGCGCGGGCTTTCTTAAGGTTGGTTGTAGCTAGATCCCATCCTAGCTTTAGCTTTTCCTTGAGCTCAGATACATATTTGCTTGCAGACACGACTGTCTCGTCAGCCTTTTGGTCTGTCAGGGACCGAGGTAAGGCTTCTAGTGGCCCCCTAATAGGTCTGCCAAATAAAAGTGTAGCTGTCGCAAATCCCGTAGACGCTTGGGGAACCTCTCTGTAGGCGAATAAGGCAGCAGATATATATAGGTCCCAGTCTTCCGGTTTCTCCTGACCCAGCTTACGTAACACCATGGTGAGGTTGCCGTTAAAACGTTCCACGAGCCCATTTCCGGCTGGATGGTAGGGACTTGTGTGGATATGTTTGGCCCTCAAGATCTTAAAGATCTCCTCCATTAACATGCTACGGAATTGGGATCCATTATCCGTCAAAACCTGTTGAGGGAATCCCAACCGTATAAATATCTGCACGAGGGCTTCTGCGACATGCTTGGAATTCGTGCATGTTAGCGGTATACCTTCGGCCCACAAAGTGCAAGTGTCGACTAAGGTCAGGATGAACTTGTTCATTCTTTTGGTCCTTTCCAGGGGTCCCATGATGTCGACAACAACCCGTTCAAATGGAGTCCCTACTATTGGCATTTGCCCAGTGGGTACTGGGGGTGTCAAGTGCTTGGTGCTACACGTTGGCACTGGGCGCAGGATTTCACGTACCTGATAATTTCAGAGTTCATTCCTGGCCACCAATAGTGATTTTTTATTCGCTGAATAGTGGCGTTTTGTCCCATATGTCCGCTAAAGGGAAGAGAGTGCCCCATTTCTAAGATCTGGCTTCTGTACTGCGTCGGTACTAGGAGCTGGTTATTCCCTGTATCAGGGTCGCCCGGTCTACGATACAATACGCCATCCTTCGAAAAGATGTCTCCGTGGTGTCTGGGGTTCTTGGCCATGGGCATTTTTCTAAAGCGGGGCTCCAGAGTAGGGTCCTTTTGTTGTGCCTCCTTCAGTTCGTTCGGCAACAAATTTGGCGCAGGCTCCCTCTCCTTCTTAGTTTGCCCTCTTGTGGTTACCGCTGCCCCAATCGGCTCCTTTGGTCTCCCAACAAACACATATCTACATCCCAGGATAACTGGGTAGATCGGATCATCCATTATGGCCGCTTTAATAACACCTCTGACAAAATCAGAGTGTATTTCTACCAGTGCGATAGGAAGCGTCCTGGGTGCATCACTCTTGAAAACTCAACCTAGTTTGACGGTTTCCTCTGTCTCCTGACCCGGTTTGACTAGGTGCCTGGCGACAATACAATCAAAACTTAATAAAGTGTCAAAGAGACAAGTAGTTGAGGTACCATTCAAAATTACAGTTCCTCGCGTTGAGGGTCTGTCCCCCTCAGGTTGAGAATCACTGACATTGACTCTTCCTTGCGAGGCTGTATGCAAACATCCAATTCGGTTTGGCCCGGTTTGCTTGCCCTGATCAGACGTCCCTGCTGTAGGGTTCTTTCCATTTCCTTGACCTTGGTGGCCGCGCTGCCACGTAGGCTTGGTGGGTTGATCAGAATTGTTGTTTGGGGGATATCGGGTTTTGTAGAATTTCGATTTTTCCTGGGGAGGTCTCTGGGTATTATTTTCTCGTTGGTTATAATGCTGAGAGGAATTGGAAGAATAGGATGACTGCTCTAGATTTTGTTTTCGAGATGGCTCATCTGTGGGTTTGCGTTTTGTGCTGTGAAGTTCGGCCATTGCGTTTGCATAGCGTTCTGCCTTATTGAAGATGTGCTCAGGCCTGACTGCGCCCTGTTCAGCCAAAAATCTACGGGTTTCGTTTGACAAAGTTGACTTTATCTGTTCCACAAGAACAAGTTCAAGTAGTCCCTCATATGTAAGAGGTAATTCAGATAATTCAATGCACTTTGTCAAATAGCCCGTGAGAAGTGAAGAGAACTGGGGAAATGTTTCCGTGCTCTCTTTTCGGCTGTTTCTGAACATTTGCAGAAATTTTCGGGTGGTCATCTCAAACCGCTCTAGCAAAGCCTTCTTTAGCATGTCGTAATCATGTTGGTTGGTTCCCAGCTTTGTGTACACGTCATACGCATTACCGTTTAATGACGTAGAGAGTTTAAGTGACCAACGGAAACTCTCTAACCCATACAGATTTGCGAGCCTCTCGAATTTTTCTAGGAAGGTGTCAATTTTCTCATTGGGGCTGGGAAAAGACTCTAAAGTAAAAGACATCGCAGTTAATTGGGCAGATTGAGTGCTGGAGAGATCCGTTGACTGAGACTGGGGCGAAGACGGCTCTCCATTATTTGAAGTAGAAGCGCCCCGACTCTCTAAAGCCTTGAGCGCCAATTCGTGCTGTCTCTCCTTGTCTCTCTCCTCACGTTGTCTCTCCTTCTCTCTTTCCCTGCGGGCTTCCATCTCTGCCTCAATTTTCTTCTGCTCCAATTGACGATCGTCCGCTTCTTTCTTCTCAGCCCTCTCTCTTTTTTGCTCCGCGTCAAACCTTTCAAGTTCCGTGTTTACAAACACGTTCGCGGCTTCTCCCTCTAATCCTGATTCCTTCGCCTCCAGCGTCAACATGGACCTCATCCTAATTCTTTCTGCCATGTCAAAAAACTGTATGCTTCTACTACTAGAGAATAGTAAGAAGGAACAAGAAAGGGAAAAACTCAAAGCCGCTACGAGAAAAAAAACACAAAGTATAAATTTACTTGTGTTACCTCCTACCTTGAAATGTGCTAACTTATCGCTGCTATTATCTGTCACTTAAGACTCTTAATGCAGGCGACTATGCCACGTAAATGGTAAGTCAAACACTAGAAAAAAAATCTACTTTTACTAACAGTAGAGAAAAATTTTTAAAAAACAATTTAAAGGAAAAAAAATTTTTTTCCTAAAATTTGATTCTCCGACAACAAAACTCCGCCCCTGAAGTCAGTTATGAGATGAGACGTTGTTAACTAGACTTTAAAAAATCAGAACAAGGCGTCTTTAGCTTAGCTCAACTCGCTAACTTCAAAAACCTTTGTGACTGTTAAACAATCACGCGATCCCAGCAATTCCTATATAAAAAAATATTTCAATTATCTCTGCCAGAAAATAATGAAAATAACAAATATTTTTGTTTTCCTTAACTTTCTACTGCTGTGGAAAGAAACAAATCTTGTAATTTATGTTGTGTGGTCGGCCCAAATAATAAAGGCGTTGTCTAGGGGGTGTAATTATTTTTATTATACCCTACTTCACAAAGACAATTCACTCTCACACTCTATCTAGACAGACCCAGACTTAAGATCAGACTCAGAATGGGCTACCCGTCAAGTGGTACTAACTGTAGATCAGACTCAAAAATCCCGGCGAGCGCCTCATTTTATTGTCGTAAATTTATTTGAGAGAGTTCTTAGAAAATAGTGGTCCCGTTTAGAGGGAAGAATGATGGTGAATGCGCAGTGAAAGAAAGGGTTAGAAAGTAAATAGTTAATTCACAGAGTGCTGGGGAGAGTAAGGACAGACTCTATTGGACAATCGTTTTCTCTCACTCTACTCCTTAAACTCTCCTGGACAAACAATTATTTGCCAGTTTCCAAACACACATGCGCTCACACCAATTTGGTGCTTCAAACACACGGACGTACGTGAATACAAACTACGAATATAACAAGTATGTGGTAAGTTTGGGCTTGGGCCTTCCAACACAATACTAGAAGTTTTACGTGTTTATTTATCATTAAAATCAGATCACAACATTTATCAAAATACAGGAATAATCAATAGTTACAGCAAAATACGAATAACAAAATGGAAATGGTTTAAAGAATGGTGTAAACTATGCCCTTCCCGCTTGAATAGACAAAGAAAAACAACCCCAGTCCAAAGACAGGTGTTTTATTAGAATAGATAATGTAACCCAACCCGTAAAATTAAATTTACTTCAAAAAGAGAGGTGTTACAATACTAGGTCTGGTAGTGAAAAAAAACCGATCGTTCTCTAACGTATTTCCCTTTACTAAGCCAATATAAGGGAGGGAAAATAACAGAGTTTAAGAAATCCCGCTTAAAGGACAATGCAAGACATACAGTAAAAGGTATTTATCAGGTAAAGCAAATTAACAAGGTTTGCAAAATAAATCCCATTCATTCATGTACGCTCGTGATGGCCAACCCTCAGTCTCTCACACACACTTATCGATCATGGAATCTCGCACTTCATAGAAAATACACAACAGCAGCTTAAACACTTGACATAATAAACAAATGTCTTTCCTTCTTTTCTAGCCCCAGATTAGCGGGTTTTGTGTTGCACAGATTTGCCCGAGAATCGCTAGAAGATGAAGCGTCGGTGTTCTGTGGGTTTTATATCAAAAGGTTTCTATAGGATAGCACAGTCACAGATACGGGGGTGTGAATAGTGTGGTCTCAGGTATTATTCACCGCTGGTGGTAGACAATATTCTCTAGCGTGATGATGAAAAAACTGTCAGTGTTCTTGAATGTTATTTCTTATTTCCACAGTAGAACAGTAAAATTATATGTATCGGTTCTGGCAATGTTCTGCTCCAGTTTTTATCTTTAACAGACAATGTTTAATTTTAAACGTTCTTGGGGGGTGCTTTGTTTCTGGAAAAATTCAGTTAGCTGGATCCCAACAGAGGATCGCCACAAGAGTTAATTTAAAATGTTTATGTAATGACTGAAGGTAGAACCGAGTCTAGACTCTCTATATAATTTATTCTTTGCTGGGAACGCAAAGGTTGTATGATCATTCGTCTGCACAGAACAGAATAGCACTCCAATATAGCCGACAATTCAGGTGAAATCTAGAAGGATTCAACTATACGCTAGTGTATTTTAAAATTTCTGGCAAGCGAATGATAAAATGCATTTCTTCAGGGTCTGTATATATAGTAAATGGAATGTAAGATTAGGGGGACATGTTAAAATCTAACACCTTTCTTGAACTCGGGGAAAAATCGAGATTCTCGCCGCCCGTTCCTCGTCCGATTACTCACTTCCTGACCGGCTCGTCTCTCCCGTTCGTCTTAGTCTTCGAGCGTTTCAGCGCTCTCCTCTAGTTAACACGGAGATGCGAAATGCCGCTGAGACGCTGCTTCTGTGGACCATCACTGCTTTGATCGTAGCCACTTCTCTCGTTGACTTTGGCAACGCCCCACTGGGCAGGCGTACTGACCAAGGTAATGAAAATAACTGCATATAATTGTTCTAAAGATATCCATGGGCGTGATTTAACCTCTCCTTAAATCAATGCGATTCTCTGAATGCACGGAAGATAGCAGTCTACATATTAAGTAGCAAACGTATTGACAATCTACGTGGAAAGGTTGCATGCTAATGATTCCACGTTTCTGTTGTGCATTGCTAATGAGCCCAGGTGGTGAGAATTCCCCGTTGACGAAAATTTCTAACAATACTGATGTTATACAAGGGACGTATCATCCTCTAACAATTCAGGGGTACTGATGTTATGAGAGGGTTCTTACCATCATCTAACAATTCAGGGATAACTGAGTTGTCCGTCACAATAATAATGTGTGCAATACTTTAAATTAAAATTTTGTCTTGAAGAAACAATCAGAATCTTACATTTTAAGATTATTTTTAAGAAAAATGATGAGGTAAATCCGTTTCCCGAATGAAACTGGACAGAAGAGTATCTTTATTATCTGCTGATTAAATGCACACCGTCACACTTTTCTATTTTCGCGAGAGTACTTATAAGGGGAAACAATACAATTATTGTCTAACTTTCAAACACAGTTGCACCCCCTTAGCTGTGGTCGAAAATTAATGTACTCTCCCGAAAATAGAATAAGTGCGCAAATGACGATGTGCAAAGTGATCGACAGACCTAAGTACCTTACGGCGGGAGTTATGGTATTGGATTGGATGGAGGTATTGGATATACATATCCTTAATTATTTCTCTTACCTTCAATCTCAGATTCACAGGGCTTTATATACACCAGGCAGTCTGCACACACTTTCAAATGGCAAAGGAGCGTAGTGGCAGGATGCTGTCTTCTGTGTTCTGTAGTTTGATTTTTGCGGCGAGAGTGAAATTTGCTAAGATTTATCTCCCTTTTATTTGCCTCTGCTGATGACGAGAAGACAATCGATTCCATTGGCTGGCTGGCGCCTACTATGTTTACTAAATTTTTCTCCGAAGATGAAGCTTCCTGACCAATATGTGCATCTATTAAAACTTCCATAATTTCTGTAATCGTTATTTTCCAACCGATTTCCCTCATACAGGTCTTGTTTCAACCTGACGATTAGTCGCTATCGTTCTGTCAGGCTGTCCTTTCTCTCCATCCTCTGTATCATTTGCCATTGCAGTCGAAACAGGGCAAAACGTTGTACGATCCATGTTATTATGGAATTTGAACACACATAACCCCTGTACCACTGCTCCTACGGCTTAGATCCAGGTATCTACTTAAAGGTTATGAAATGTAGACTCGTACCTTGATCTCCGTACAGGATGAAGTTCCTTAGCCTTTGCATTGGAGTCACAAATAAGAATACAATTTAGAACGATTTCCATTTTGTCTTCCTTCCCAGCCAACGGTTCCTGTTCAAGCTCGCGTTGCGGCGATTGGCTGAATTGTGACACACACACATTTCGGTCTCAGTTAGGCGGCGTAGGCTCTCATTAATTGCCATTAGATATTGTTTCCGACATTATGTTACAGTATGAACTTGGTCGACACATTACCCGATCAACACACATGCTAGCATAATGTGCCATGAAAATGACTTTTCCTGAAAAGGACTGCTTTTGTCTGCTAACATGATGAAGGAGTCATGAAAATAATTTGTTGCGAAAAGAACTGTCATAAGCATATAGCCGCAACAGGTCGTCCTAAACAGCAATGGAATCTACGATTAGAACTACATCAGGCACGGTGGGATAGAGCGATATACTTTGTCAACAGACGTAATCAGCCTAATGAGAATTCTGTAAGGAAATAAAATCTCATCTGAAGAATTTCACTTTCTCTTGCGTCACTTTAATCCTCAAATAATGAAAATTGATGTTTATTTGGGAGTTAAATGGATTTGTGACCTTTTTAATCACTGAACCTTTCAACTAGCAAGATTTAATGCTCGGAATATAGTTCCCTTTTTTTAAAATCTATAAGTCTTGAAACTATTGTTCTTAAGAAACACAATTGATCCACAACTAATGCTGTATTTGAAGAACTATTCACTCGTTTTCTCATCCTGCTGGATGTTTTACTCTTTGATCTTTATGTGAGGTCGTGCACAAGATTTTGAAATATACGTCTAGCTCATTTCGCATGGCCATGTACACAATCACGATGGTTCATATGTTCTCTTAGAGAGAGATATACATATCTTGAAACTGTCTATGCACATATTTTATAATTAGCTTTATTACTAGCTTTTTTTTTTTGTTGTTATTACAAACTATGCAACAAGCAGCCAACAAAACACCATTAACCGGAAAACCCAACCGAGCAAACCAACAAGATGAAAATACTTAACAAACCACCAGGAAAAGAACTAACCAATACAACAAACAACAAGATCATCGGACAAAAAATAAACAAAAACAGAACTAAGCACACAAACCAGCGGAGACCAAACTACTAGCTAGCGTGAAACTTGCATTGGATCATCCTATTGCCCATATTAATGGTAATAAACTTTATTACCCGGCGTTGCTCGGCGCCTGTCCAAACTATCATGATGACACAGAGAAAAAACACGTCTTATTCTTATTTCCGAGACGTTACATAATGTTCTTGACAACACTGACTTCAAGGAAGTACACTGTATCCGCGTGGAAAATTAGCCGGAATGTTCTATGGCAGTCGTTAATGGAACAGACTAAGTGAAATAAGAAGAAAGACTGTCGCGAGAAGTTTGAGATGTTATAAAGAATAAGATATCCTGGACATAAAGGTGTATCAGATGATACCAGGATAGTGCCAGATAAGAGTCTGGTCGTATTAGTAATACCCCCTTCTCTGAAGAGAGTAAGGGTGTATAAACGCAAAGGTAGGGTCAAGCTATGTAAGTTCCCAGAGAAGACGGTGATGTAGTACTCTGAGTCCCTAACTGCTACCTCTCCTGATCCGCCTCTGTGATTATGGTATTTAATATGTTTCTGACTCTGCTAGGGGTAATTTATATATCTATATTCACCAACAAGAACTGTAATTCAACTTAAAGAATCTAAGAAAGTCTTCTGGTGAATATGTACAATTTAATTAAACAAGTTCTCTTTTCTGTTTGAAAAAAAATGTTAAACTCAAATATTTTACAACATTAAATAAATAATAGTTAACAACTGTTATTTTCTTTCTTGAATCAAAATGTCTATCATCTTGTAGACAGCATCTCTGGCTTGATTATTTACTTGTAGAATTGTTTATTCTTATTTCGATAAGTTTATAGAAACACTATATTAGTTTAGTTATCATAAACTGAAGCGAAGATGCATTTATTTGATCTGGATAAGCTGTACAGTTGCATTTAGCAACTTATCTTTAGCACTGCAGATGGCTCCCTTCTGCTGGAAATACAATTCAGATGAACTCGTTCCAGTAGTTACTAACGTGATGACGGGCCTGCTATCACCAACTGGCACTGCATACGTTGCAACTTTTGTAAGAGCAGCCTCTTCTGATTTTTGAAACTTGTGTTAAAGGATTAAACCTGCAATGAATTCAAACGCAATCCCTGTATTTTTCTATCCATACCCATCTTATGACACAGATGGGGACGATAGACAGTTTCAGATAAGCGTGAAGCAGAAGCACAAGGTATAGTGTAGGTATCAACAATCATTTCAATTCAAAGTGATCACGTTTTAGTTCTACCTTTTGAATTATAAGTATGTAGCCATGATTCGCCTCCCTACAATAATTTTGTTGTGAGTAAAACTATTAAACAATAGGTCAAACGATACTGTGAATCAATCCCTTTCATCCTTCTTTATGTTCCTGTCAGGTGTCTCATTTCATTCAAGAAATACTTCTTTAAATACTTTTCCCAACTTACAGACACAATTAGCCATCTTTCTCAATATTTAAATATTTCCGAAGGCGGGCTTTGCCTCTAGAAGTACACATGAGTCATATATATATATATATATATATATATATATATATATATATATATATATATATATATTCTATATATATATATATATATATATATATATATATATATATTCGATCTTACCCTCAGGTACACACACACAGACTAGCCCTCAATGGTTGAATAAGGTCTGCTAACAAGTGCAGAAAGGCAAACGCTGGCATTAATATATGCACTGCTTTCCCTCGCTTGCTGTGTTTTTTTCTTCAAATCGTGACTGACCGAAGTTGGTTAGGCAAGTCTATTTATAGTCTGACCTCGGATGTACGAGACGGAACTCCCGAAGAATGCAATAACTATCCTAAAATGTGGGTACCGTTTGGCCTTTTGTACAATGTAGAAAAACTATATTTTTAATTATCTCCGTTATTCCTGATGCGATTTTAGTCAAGTAAAGTTTACATTATACCTAGAATTAGGCTTTACCTATCTATATAATAATCTTTTTGGTTACTACTTGCATTTTCTGTTATGCATAGTTTAAACAGCTAAACTTAGGCCAACCTGAAGCCTCGGATGCATTTAACCTAAGATTTCTCCAGTCCTATAATATTATTAGTAAAAGTATTACCACTTACGGGTAGAGTCACATCCCTAATATCGTTTTGATAACCTCTACCAAGTGGTACTTCTTCTATACTACTGTAGCAAAATTCCGAAATTAATCATGTTACACAAAATAGGGTCTGGCCATCTTTATTCTACCAGCAGTTGTAAACACAGGACCAAAAAAAGCGTTTTCATTGGTCGGTATCATATCTTGTTAACTATGTATGGCGCACCGTAAGGACCAGAGTTATTTGAATTCGTGATGTGAAACAGACGTCATTCCACGACAAAGACGTATTTGACAAATACGCTGCATTAACTATCTTTAAGAATCAAAAGCAACGTGACTGTATGCAGGAATGATGAGTTATAACACTCTGCAGTGACCGGAAAAAATTCTGACCATAATTTTACCAGATGCCTGACTACCTAAAATATTCTTAGATAAGAAACTGATATGAACAAGGGAACAAGGGAATTTTGAACAGGAAGGTCGCGTACAGGTCGGATGACATTCCGAGTCTCCATAAAAACGGATTTAATAAATGAAACACAGTCCCATAAGTCAATTTCGTGTACTTTGAAAAAGCACCCAATAGTGGACTCTACATAGTCATTTGAAAAATGATTTGGCACAATGGAATTCCGAAAAAAGGAATTAAAATAATTTAACATTGTTTGTTCCAAGTAGTCACTTGTAGAAGTGTCAAAAAAGGTTAGCACTGTCTACTCTTGACAGTTGACAGTAGGTCAGACAAGAATGTCAGCTTCTACCAATGATATTTTTACTTGTTTTGGTGGTCATAGATGGGGTGATGAGACAGACAACAGAAGGAAAGGTAAAAGGTAAAGTTTCCCACGTTACACGTCTATTTAGGTATTTTGGGAATACGGTGTTGGGCCCATATTTTCTTGACCATCGGCACACTAGGGGTGATGTGGTCAGCATCACGCCGGCCGTCTTAACCTTCCCAGAGTTGCTCTGGTACCCAATTCATGAGGCTGGGTCGACCCCGGAGCCGTTTGCGGTCTAAAAAAATCCCACCTCAACTGGGGATCAAACCATGGACCACTGAGTTAGGAAGCCAGTGCACTAACCACTGCGCTACCGCGGCTCCCAAGAAAAGGTAAAGGTAGCCAGTTAACATTTGACGACATCCTTAATGATCTTGCTGTCAGATGTCATCTATTATATATGACAACATGCAAGAAAAGATAAACAGATTAACAGCAGAGACAGTAAAATAGTGCTACACATCGATGTGAGACAAACAAATGCAATTAGAATACGTAATAAGAACAGATACAGCAAAGATCATTAATTTGGCGATTAAAGAAGTGCACAGCATTACCAACATTTGATCCTGTTAAAGAGAACGAAAAATCAATACGGCTAGTGATTAAAGACAGAAAGTGAAGACAGGACATTCGATCAAGAAACAATCAACAAGTAAAACCAGACGTGCCCTTGACTGAAACCCGAAGGGGAATAGAAGAGTTGGAAGTGTCAGTGTAAACCTGAAGAAGAACTGTGGAAAAGGAAGACAAGTGAAGTAGGGATCTCATGGACAGAGGTAAAAAGGGTGGTCCAGATTATATCTCACGGAGGAGCAACAGTTACAACTCTGCTGCAAATGACATACTGTCTCAATATGGAAGGAAATGGGATAATGATGATAATGGTAATAATAATGATGATACTGATGAGGATTATGATGATGATGGTGACGATGGGGATGATATGGATTATGATGATGTTGATGATGATGCTAATGATGATGATGATTATGAAGCTATCGGAGCGATGCACACAACCAAGGCCAAGGCCAAAATTTTTGTTGATGCTGTTATGTTCGTATTTATAACTGAAAAGTCTAACAAACATGAGAAAAACAAATCACTAATAAACAAGGAAATGTTAATATGTCATACTACATCTTATTTATTCAAATAATAGGGCCGCTCACAATCGATTTTCTTGCAAATTTTCAAATACAAGTAGGTCATTTTTCTTAAAAGTACAACTTTGTTGCCGCACAGCTTTTCGCGAGAGTTCTCCCAGAGACCATTTTTTATGTTGACAAAAAATTAATTATTGAACAAAATTAAGAAACATCGTGGAAAACATTGAATTGGCGCAGCTGATTTGTGACTTATGTTTGCGGTGTTGTTCTAAATTTGGATTGTTTAGACTGATTACTTTTTGTTATAGCCAGTTACGACGATCTGTAAAAGTGCAAAACTTGTGTCTCTGGTGATAAATAATAGGCAAGTAAAATGTGAAGGGATTTAATCTTGTTGTGATGTTTCTGCTTCCTGTTTTGTAAAGGGCACCATTTCTCCAATGCGCAGTGTTTCTTTCCTTTTGCATGCAACGTCAGTGGGTCTTTGTATTTAAACTTGTCGGGACGCATTGATTGTAAATCTACGGAGCAACCAGTGGGAGAAGTGGAACAAGGTAAATATAATGTAATTTGGCTAATTACTTACCAGCACTTGTATCATGACATTTGTGAATAGTAGATAATTAAAATGGCTAAAACTCAATACCCTTAGAGAAACAAGAAGTTAAAAAGCCAAAATATCTAGTTGATGTTTGTAATTAGTAGTAGTAGTAGTAGTAGTAGTAGTAGTAGTAGTAGTAGTAGTAGTAGTAGTCGTAGTAGTAGTAGTAGTAGTAGTAGTAGTAGTAGTAGTAGTAGTAGTAGTAGTAGTAGTAACCTCCTTCAGATATAACTGACTACGGGAATGATTCGCCCTTGCGGTGTATGACGAAACGGGGCGACCTTTATCGATCTTTGGTTCTCTCCGGCAGTATCGGTACATTTGTGGTACTGATTTTTATTAGGTGCTGTCAATTATCGCACTTTTCTTTCTTTCTTTCTTTCTTTGTCTGCTAAGTAGCAGATATGTGATTTTATCAAATCACCCGGTAGTTGATAACTATCACAGTTGTGACATTCCTTGCAAATATGTCACCGGTTTGTTACCTGGTCATCCCAGCCTACGAAGAGCTGAGATAAGATAGTCGCCGGCGTGTTTAGATTGAACCGCTGATAATACGACATTACCACCTATGTGACACGGGTGGGCAGACAAATGTGATGTAATTGCTTCCGGTCCTTGGTTAAAACGTAATCATGGATTTATTACATTTTAGACAATATAAGTCTACAAATGTGTGTGTGAGAGTGTATACAAGGCATCAGCTGTCCATATATGGAAATACGTGACCTTTGCAGCACGCAACTTATTTCACGTGGGACTATTTTAAAATATAACAGCCTATTCTGCATGATTTGAAATGATTGGATCTTTCTGATTAGATTCATAACATCACTGGAGAGAATATAGGCTGACAATTTCACAGTTTTTTTTCTCGGTGATTTGCACGCTCGCCAAGACATCAGACCTTCGCCAGAGTGAAGAACTAGATTCATAATTCCTAATTGTTATCCGGACCTTTTATTGGAGAACCAGATAAGACATAAAGCACATGAAATCTCTTTCAAATTTTAATATGGAACAACCGGGACTAGGAAAGTGAAGACACACGGAGTCAGAAGGGGCAATCTATTGTAAAATTAAAAGAAATCCCAGACACGTGTAAGAGAAGATTCGTCTCTTTTATTCATTTGTGCGACAAGTCTGTAGCCAGGATTGGCGTAAGTTGGATTTACATTTCATATTTTATTACTAACATGTGAACTAACATATATATGTATATATTAAAATGTGAATTTTATTGCGTGAAACTCGCTATTGGATGTCAAAGTTATTTGAGGATGGCAATCTCAGCGTATTGAATGATGATTCATGAACCACTACTGCACGGGCTGGTGATTGCTTTATTGATAGTTTCGTAAAGAGAAGAACTAAAAGCATAAAGTAGTTCCAGGTTCCCTATGGAGCAGGGAGTGAAAGATGAAAAGAAATGATGTACATTCTAAGCATAAGACTTACATTTTCAATGCAGTGTAAATGTCCCTATAAACATATTCACTTTAAAATTAAAAATTCTCACACTTTAAACCAACGTAAATGTCTATGTGAAAATATTCATTTTAATTAATAGAAGTTTCAAACTTTTCAACAAGTGTAAATGTAAATGAAACACGAATGAATTTATATTGTGAACTTTTCAAACAGCGGAGATGTAAATGTAAAACATATTATCTCTGTTCGTTTAGCCTTTTCATTTAAATGTAATGTAAAGCTAAAGCTATTCAGTTTAAATGTAAAGGAAGTTTTAAACCGAGGGATTAAATTTAATTCTCATCGAGCGTAAACTCTGAGTTAAGTGGGGTGGTAAAATAAAAGAGCGGGGGGGGGGGGGGGGGGGGGGGGGGGGGAGAAACACATAACTATGTGTCGGAGAACGCCATACTCAGAAGAGCGTTCTTTTCTATTCTTCTATCA
Source organism: Oreohelix idahoensis (assembly GCA_024509875.1). Taxonomy (NCBI): domain Eukaryota; kingdom Metazoa; phylum Mollusca; class Gastropoda; order Stylommatophora; family Oreohelicidae; genus Oreohelix; species Oreohelix idahoensis. The sequence continues at coordinate 21,182 of JAMPIV010006984.1, read as the reverse complement.
CAGTTAATGGTGGTACCAGCAGAACGTACTATTTCTGGAACAAGACGGGATCAGTGGCCTACGCTTTAAGACACAGGACACACTGTGTAGACTTTCCTTGAAGATTCTGGGAGACGAGCTACTCCCGACAACCTTGACGAAAGACGAGTGATCAATGTGAAAAGACAGAACCGTCATTGGCAGTTAAGTTCAAATATATGCTGCCATCTGAACGTTTTACCCTTTTTGCAATCCCAAAATACGAGGATGATAGCTTTTATTTATCCATAACTATTCAAATTATTTTCAAACTGTTAAAACTAAAGTGATTATTAAATTTTGTTATTTCTAATGTTACAAAATTAACTTCGATTTGATCATTTTAAAGTTACTGCATGTTTGTCTCAGTCAATTGCTACACATATTCTAAACAGAGCTGTACTTGAATAAGAGAATTCCAATGAGTAAATCAGGGGTGTGGGCTTAACGAGCTGATAACTAAGTGCTTAAGTTCTTTACAGAAGTGGTCGACAGGTTACAGAATTAACGTGCTTAGCTAAAGCCAGCATTGTTTTCGCTTACCTGAATTTCTTGTGAAGACTCCCATGTGATAGAAGCTTTACTACTCTTCTATCTACATTTCTGCCAAGAGTACTCCTGTGTACAAATAGACTCCATTGTGAAACTTCAATAGAAAACAGATTATTGAAAAGATACTCTTGAGTTTGGTTATTCAGTTTCGTTTGAGGAAAATGATGCTACAGTTTCGATAAGAATTTCTGGTGGGGAGGCAAAAGCAAAATCAACAGCTTGATAGCCTCCAAGTCGAAAGGCTTTACGGAGTTTTTCATATGCTGTAGTCCTTTTGTTACTTCTGTGGCGAGTCCTAACGAAATTTCGATTCGAGACTTCAAATTATAACTAAATCGACTTTTTGTGGAGTGAACCAAAATTAATCGTTGCAGGGTTAGTGACTGGGTCATCTTAACTTGTCCTGGTTTGGTAGAGCTTCTAGTTGGATATTAGTATCCAAACCGTAGGAGTCAAGGGCTTTTTCGTTCAATAGTAGATGTAGAGCCAGGTTGCTCCAAACCTAAACTAAAGAACGCCCTATGTTGATTTGACTCTAGCATTTGAGTTACTGTCTCAAGCTCTGTTTGGTTACTAAGATGCATCAGTTTGCCCATACTGTCTGGTTATGGCTTGCCAGTAGGAAGTATATCTCATTGGGTATTAAGACGAAACCTCTTGATTGTCTTGGGGGCTAGTGGACTGTTGAAATAATCTTTAACCTAACTAACTACGAATCCTCTAGTCTAAAATTATTGTTTCTATGTGATGATGACAAACCATTGTTTAAAGTTCTCTCTAATCTAAATGTTTTCCGGTCTGACTTGTATTTAGGCCACACAAGGTTTGATGACATCATGGGTTCATGTGTGTCATGACTGATGATGTCATTGATTCTTGACTAGTGGTTTATTTATCTAACTAGTCATTCATAAAATACTTTACTATAAGGCTAACAGTTGTAGCTACTTAATAGTCTACCCTGTTACACCATTGAAGATACTCTTGAGTTTGGTTACTGTTGGACCACTACTGCAAAGCAGGGGAGGCAATACCGTCACACGGTGATAGCCCTCGACTGTTGTTTTATTTATTTTGTCCTGCTGTTACTTTGGGCGAGTTCTTTTCTCTTCTGCTTGTTGTAAACACTTTTTTTTCGATAAACCGTCACTTGATAGGTTTGGCAGCTTCATCTTCCAACGTTCCTGGTTTTATGACCAGTAAATTCATGCCTCTCCTGCACACATCTTTGAACCTCAGCTACAGTAGCTCGGCTTATCCTTTGCCATCTGTCATTTGTCCGTAGAAGATATCTTTGGGTAAGCGATCATCTTCATGTGGCCGACATGGCATAGCATGCTTAGTCTGTGCTGTCTAAGCAGTGTATACATTCTTTGAAGACCAGCACTTGACAGCCCCAGAACATTTGTCACTTTGTTATTCCACGAAATACCACAGATGTGGTGCAGACACCGTAGATGGAACGTATTGAGAATTACTCTTACAATAATCAGTATTTTAAACGTAGTTCAGCCTCGCTTTAATGCGAATTTTCCGTTCAATTGGGATACAAAGTCCGTCTGTTATATTAGGGTTATTTGTCCAACTAAAATGACAGTTATGTTAATTCTAAAACGTGTCAGTGCTCTTTATCTCTTGACTTCACAGTCCCTCACTACACTGCCTTGTTTAACTTGTGTATCTGTAGTACAGAAACCACACAGACGTACGCGCTCATTCCAGCATTCTACTACAAGTCAGTGAGAATTGCTAGCGTTGTCTTAAATTTAGCAAAGATGGCAAGGTACATGACAATCCTTATTAACAACCACTAATGTGATCTTAAGGTCTTAATCACGGAACGTGACACAAGTGGTTTTGTGAGCATGAAGCCTATTACTGGCAACTTTATTTTCAAATATTGCATTCCCTCTCTCTCTCTCTCTTTTATCTTGTTCTTTCTCTTCTCCTCAGTTTTATTGTTCGTGTTACTAAACTTGTTGTACTCTTCTTCTGACCGGTTCAACCCTTCTTATTCGTGTTATTAATGTTATTTATCTTACTAATATATTTTTAACATTATTATTTATTGTTTTGTTTCTTCTTCTATCCTTATTTTTTAAAGTGCTTCTTTTTCTATTTCTCTCCCTCTTCTTCTGACTTTATATTTAATTTTAAAAATTAAATTTGCCTCTTTTTGGCGAGGCGTGGGCCGTTCAACCTAGACACCAAGTCCGACGGTTATGTGGCTCTTCTTTATCGTCCTCAAGAGCGTGTCGTATGTTTTTTTTTTTTTACAATTTATTTTATGTAGCTAATAATTGTCTCAGTGAATTTACATGTGCTTTCTAGTCACTGTCGTAGATTTTTAGATAGGTGATTAAGATAGATTCTGGTCCCGTCTGAATAGAACTGACAAGGTGGTAACTCAGTGAGAGATAAGGTAAAAAATAGATTTCACGCGTGAAATGGTAAAAAGGTAGAGTTTGTCCTTGGATTGAGAAGATACTCTAGTCCAGCCTATCTTACGACTGTGATTTGTTTATCAGACAGTTTACCTTTCTGTATATATTAACATATACACTATAACCACTCACATACACTCACACAGATAAGTGACGACAATTAGACGCACAAACGCGAAACTATATTGATGGAGTAGGGATATTGGGCCGAGCTGACCAACACAGGAAATTAAGTTTTATGTTAAGTTTATTTATCATAAAGAAAACTTCACAACAGCTATTATCAAATATCAATTTTTAAAAAAAATCATAAGTTACAGAACTAATAAAGAAATAGACACCTAAGTGCAACCCCCCGCCCACCCCCCCCCCCACCCCCCTCCTGTTGAGACAAGATCCTAAAAGAAGAAGTTAATTAACCCCCAAAAGGTCAAAAGGTCAAAATGGTATAGAATTTGGCTATACTGTAAAGAGCAGAGTTCCTAATTGGTCTATTCTGAAAAAATAGCAGTATTAGCAAACAAAAGGAAAGGCAAAACAAAGTGAGTACATTAGTTATACAATATAAGAATTATTCGTTCCTTCTTTGTCTCGCTTCTGACAAAACCTGTGGCCCCATTCAGTCATTTTTACCTAATAAGTGCTTTCACAACATCTGGAACATCTCCATGATACAACCACAAATCCAAGGTTGGGTTTTGGCAAAACAAGCCCCAGTTTCTCCAAGACTGATTAATCCTCTTATTTGGGAAACGCTTACTTTGTTACTGTTAATAGGATTCTGTTTATGTCACATCAATTAGTCCAGGTAGGAAAATACTTAAGAGATCTAATGTTCACAGTGTCAGTAGCTGGTAAATTTGATACTCGAAGAGAATGTCAGGTATGTAACTCTCTCGGGATAAAATCCTCGTCACACCACAGTGATCGGTAGTTGGACATATTAATTGTTGATAATTTCGCCACAGAGGGCTGAATGTATAAGAAAAATGAAAAGAAAAAGAAATCTGGATAGCTATAGGTCCAGTTACAATTTATTCTTATAGGTTTTTTTTGGTTGGTACTCTCTCTCTCTCGCTCTGGGTATAACAAGAGAGCCGAACAGATCAACCTTGAAGACCCGCTATTTGCATAAGAATGTTTGTTTTGCGTCTATTGAACTTAGACTTAAACCCGTTTTCTCAGATTTAGATGCAGGCCGCTGGTAGGTTTTGGGTTGTGACCCGTACTAGATTTATAGCAAGAAAATACAACTATATAATCACAATATCAGTATCTAACCTAACCCGCATAAAGGTATGAATTATGATATCCACTCGGTTATTAAATTTAATTAGAAACCACAAGTGTGTATCTTATTTATCGTTTTTTTTTAAACCGTGAAATAAGCGCTAGTCATTTATAAAATTACTCATAATGAATTAGAAATAAATATATATTTCGTCAGTACTCATAATGAATAGTGCATTCACTAGTCGATTAAAACATCTCTTACTTGTTAATAACTATTAATTAAATCCACGCTACAGCCGGAGCAAGTTAGCTATAAATTATTTTAATTCGCCTGTCAATTAACACAGTAAATCCTAGTGAAATATAAATGACAGCTATAACCTCAGCTATAACCTCAGCTATAACCTCAGCTATAACCTCAGCTATAACCTCAGCTAAAACATCAGCTAAAACCTCAGCTAAAACCTCAACTATAACCTCAGCTATAACCTCAGCTATACGTTTAAAAAACAAGGTAAAAATAGCCCCATAACAAAAACTGACGTAGAGGAGTGAAGTTGTTAGAGATTACACTGTACTATATCCGGCTTTATGTGGTGGGGTGATCAGTTTCCTTCATCCCAGCCTTCCCGAAGTCACGAGCAAAGTCATGTACTTATTTGCAGCTGGGTAGACTGATGTCGACACTACCAAGGTTTTCAGCACGGAACCCGGTAACTATGCCGCTAGAGGAACCCGCTCTAACCGCTTAGCTTGGGTTCGGAGTGGCGAAGAGGCATAGCGTCCGCGTCGAATTCTAAAGGTACCGGGGTCGATTCCCAGTGGAGGGAATATAATTTATGGAAATTATTTTTCAGAACTAGTGGCCCTAATGATGTCACATTCCCCCTGGTCTCCTGGGTAGTGAGATCGGATGCCTAGTCTTCTCGGATAAGTGCAAAAAATAGGAGGTCCCGTGTGCAAGTTGCGCAAGTTAAAAATCCCTCGGCAGTTGGAAATCGTAAAGAGTAGGCCATAAGGCCACTGCCGTTGCAAAATTTAAAAATGAGGAAACCTACACTACCCACCACAAAAATATTTATAGAATGTGTGATTCTTATATACACACACTGGAATTCTCGCTGGTGCTACGGAGTTCGTGCACTGTGCTGAGATCCTCCTTGTATGATCTAAGGGAGGAGATGCGATCACTGAAGGAGTTGTCCGTGTGCAATAAAGATAGTCCTTAAAAACAAACCAAACGAATCAGGCGCTTTAGTTTTAATTAATGTCATTGTTACTTATGGGGATTGTCTCATTCATGGTTTTGTTTCTTATTACATGAACATTCCGCCCGAGCTTGTTACGAAACCACAGGGGACCTGTCTGTAGTCTTTGTTATTAAACCGGGGATTAGGGTGAAGTCTGAAAACTGCGGACAGAACATATAGTACCAGGCAAGAACAATACATTAATAAAAAAGAAAGCGATTATCAGATAGGGATGTTGAAACGTACACACTATACTGACTGGATTATGTAAAAACCTGCAAGATATACAAGATGCCAGGAAGACGGCCGTAAGCAAAGCTCATCTTAAAAGACGCCAAGTGGGCATAAATCCAGCATCCTGGGAAGACGAAGCTGCTGATCGCACCAAGTGGGCATAAATCCAGCATCCTGGGAAGACGAAGCTGCTGATCGCACCAAGTTGGCATAAATCCAGCAACCTGGGAGGAAGACGCTGCTGATCGCACAAAATGGGGTTAAAAGAGTCTCATACAACAAGCTGCATTGAAATGAACACATACAAAGAAACACCAGGATAAACGCATATGTGGGTGATCACCTCAAAGGCGCACAATCAGTTACGACTGGAGGAAGCTATTGCTAATCATTACACCATTTCATGTTTAGTACCTTGTTACTTTGTTCCCAGTTATGTTAAGTTCCTCCAGAGTTTTGATGGCTCGGTGTCTTTTTGTCTTGTGCTACTTATTATTTTCAGAGTATCACGTTGCAGATTTTGTCCTACAGATAAAATTAATGTGTCTGGATTATAAACGCCCCCCGTGTAGCTTCAAACGGGGGGGGGGCTTTGAAGAGACATAGAGAATGGGACTTCCCTCATGAAAATTTTCTTAAAGAACGAGAGTTCAGTTGGCAGCTCTGAATGAGTACTAAGCTGCCAGTAATATGTCCGTTGGCTTCTGCTCCAGCCGATACTTGTTCTTTGCAGGTTTTAGACTGGTTCAATCTCGTCACTGGTCAAGTCTGGTGGTCGCAACACGTCCCTTGTAGTATCGTGGAATAATTACGAAGATGGTCCAGCATCTTCAAGAATCATCTGATGTTGGTGTCTAGCTTTGACTAAAGGCCACTTATACCCCACACATGTTCTACAGACTAGTACCACCAAGTGGTACCACCGACTAGTATCATGAAATAAGAGAGAAACACATACTTTATTATTAGGTGTCCCACCCCCTTCTTTCATTCCACCACCCCATCTGCCTCAGAACATTACCCTCTCTGAGCATTAATATTAATCAAAGTGAGCAGAAAACAACCACTGCATTTATATGAAACATGTTTACATGTACATTTGCACTGGTTGAAAAGGTTAATATAATAATTATGTACATCACTTCTGTCATCATCCACTCATTGCTCCATATGGAACTTGGGACTGCCTCTGCTTTTGGTTCTCTATGAGAAACCCGCATGAGGCAGTCACCAGCTCTTGCAGTGGTGGCTCATAAAACTATCATTCTGTATGCTGATGTTGCCAGCCTCGTATGAGTTTCTGCAACTTGATTAAGATGCCTCTTACACGTGGTATTGGGTATTACATTGTCCTAGAACCCCACTATAACTTAATGTTCATGTTCCTATGATTCCGGGCTTTCCGTATTAATAAAGGTAGAGTTTTTTTTAGGTGGTAAGTACACAAGATGCTCAAACACGTTGTTCGTTCCTTTAAAGTAGAATCCTGATCCTATTCCTTATTCTGGATGGTATGACTGTTTTCTGGACGAGTTGAAATTATCAGTGCCGTAGACTCAAAAGGCGCTAGATTCAGTCCACGTATCCACATTGCTACTATATGACAAGGTTCCAATCAGATATGTTGTGTTTTAACATCTTAAATGCCAAACCAATAGAATGCACTTTGCGTATATTGGTAAGGGTATATCTCCAATACCCTCTCATGGAAAATTCCTGCTTGACACATAAGATGTGATTTTTTTCAGTTTACTTCCCATATAATGTATTCTCTATTCCGACATGTTTACAACCTACCACTTATTAGATCTATCGCAGACAGCATCTTTCCAGATGGACAACTTATCGTTACTATTGCCTACAACCAATCTTGCCCGGAAATGATTACATCATTGACCTGCTACAGATTCCCTGAGTTATCGTAAGTGCGTGCATATAATCTATCACAGATTGATATTTCCTGTGCATGCAAACAACTATCAAGCAGCAAACCAGCCAGACAGAAAATAGTATCAGTGATAAGACACTGACTGCGTCCATCTCCGTTCTGTTTACGCACTAATCCGGGAGCTCCCACTCACTGTCATTATCTTCCTATAAACACCTGTGTCTAATCTCACAAGGGAGGTCAATTAAACCCAGACATGGCATGAATTACGTAAAAAAAGTGTAAACAATAAATCCACAATACCAAATACTGTTTGGTTTGGTTTTAAGGATTATCTTCAATGTACATCGATAAATCCATCAGTGCTCCGATCTCCTCCCTGAGATCACACAAGGAAGATCTCAGCACAGTGCACGAACTCCGTAACACCGGCGAGGCTCCAATATGTTTATATAGATTTCACACCTTACATAAATACTTTTGGGTAGGTTTCTAATTTTTAAAATTTTGCCAGGGCAGCGGCCTTGTGGCCTACTCTTTACAATTTCCCAACTGCCGTGGGATTTTTAACGTGCTCAACTTGCACACGGGATCTTCTATTTCTTCACCCTTATTCAAGAAGGCTAGACATCCGATCTCACTACCCAGGAGACCGGGGGGAGTATGACATCATTAGGACCACTGGTTCTGAGAAAAAAATTTCGATAAATTATATTCCCTCTGCCGGGAATCGAACCTGATACCTTTAGAATGTGAGAAAATATGACGATCGGGGTTATTTCGTCACATCCCTTCTACCCAACGGTAAATGGGTACTCCTGAAGGCAAAAGCAGCGAGGAACGGACCTGGTAATCTCACCTCAATAAGCTTGACCTATGTGGTGGATTTGATGTTAAGAAATGTTGTTATGTACTCTTAGTGTACTGAATGAGGTCAGCTGTGAAGGTCCCTGAATGTAACAAATATGATGGTAAGTTTACAAGGTACCTTTCTGCTACCACCTCTATGATCTCATTCAGATTTATTCTTTGACTAGAATGTATGATGGCTACGTTTGGTGTCTAGGGTTATGAATATGTAGTGTAGTGTTGCATTAACCAACTAAACATATAAACAATTATTTTATTATCCAACACAACACAACAGTACTACAACAATCACATACAAACTACACTTTAAAAGACTATCTTTAGTAAGTCAGTGGTTGAATTTTGTGTAAAAGTTAAATTTTTACAATTTATTGTCCTGGTTCTAGTTTGTTTTGAATCAGGACTGACAATCAAAAGTGAAATCAAAAGAATTATTTACATCAATTAAATAACACCATGGATCTTCTGTCCATAATACAAATGTTATTATATTATAAGTGTGTAGATGTAGTTTTCTAACTTAGGTTAATATTGGTATATAATGGGAGGTTGTTGGTTAACATCACACATATTTTGCTGGTTATGACTGAATCTGGATTAGAGGTTAGGCCTACAGCTGACGTTATTCAATATCTGCTAAAATACTGTTTGTTGTGTTATTCACACAAAATATTACGTTACTGTGGTTCATTGCTTAAGCACATCTCCTGCGTAGTGTATATCTTTATGTTAAGAATTAGCATTGTTACGGACAAGAGAGACTTCCAAAACAATTTTATTGTTGGTACCTAATTCTCAGTTATGATATTTACAAGTTATATAGACTTGGAAAGAGCCAATTTGGTTAGTCCACCTTTTTTTCTGAAACCATTTAGTTGCGATTTTCAGAACAGTGTAGTTATGTATAACCGTTAATACTCAGAAGCTGCCGATCACACCAAGTGGCGATGTTCCCTACGGCGCCACCTCAGACTGGGGGAAAAGAAGCTCTCACAGCAAGCAGAAGAGAGGAGCAAACGTGGAAAGGAATACCAGGAAAATAAGCAGCTGAGGGCTGTCACCCCAGAGTCACATTCCTTCAGTCAGTTATGACTGAACGGGCTATTATTATTGTTATTATTATTCAGTGGATTAAATTAAAACTGTTTAAAGTTCGGTAAGTATTTCCACCACCCTATGTCTCTTCCCTGCTACATTCCGGCCCAAATTTCTTGTTTAAAGATTACAGGGTTTCCGACATGGTTTAAAACACAATGCACAAACAGCTCCGTCGCGGATTCAAGTAGTCACAACTAACTTCGTATTCGAAGTTTTTTAATAAAGAAACTTCTGCATCTACTCTTCCTCATGTGTAGACAGAGCCAGGTCACGTAACTACTCAGACTTAAGGGTTTTTTTATCTTTGGACATGCGCCCTAATATAACCGACTAGGTTGAACGAGACGCGGCCTCGCCAAAACGAGGCAAAAGTTTTACATTAAAAAAAAAAAGTTCACGTCGATTGAAAATTCTGAAGTAATTTTTTAAGTAATAAAACTCCAGAGAAACCGCTGAAGTTTAAATCTGAGAACCTCTTGTCCTGGCACCCTGTCTTGTCCTTCTTTTAGTCCTGATCTACACTCCTCAGTCATTGAACAATGGATTAATTGTACTTGTATTTTTACCCTTCTTCGTTTAAACCATTTAAAACTCAGCTCCGAACTGATTCGAAATGAAATTCACCAGACAGTTTGTTGGGGAACTTAAAGATACAAACACCCACGTACAAAAACCTTTAATGATTTTCAACAGCGGAGGCTTTTTCAAATCAAGATCACTGTTGAACTCTCTTCCGTTCACGTCGTGACACCCCAGATCTTGATATATCAGGATTTTCCGTGGTTCTCTGCACTTTAATTCCTTAGTTTTTTTTTTAAATCGCATTTGTAAAAAGTAAAAATATTGTAAGGCTTTGTTTGGTATAGCTTCATTTTAAATACCATCTTCAATGCATACGGACAACTCCAAGAGTGCTCCAATTCCCTCCTTAGGAGGAGCGCAGCACAGTCGACGAACTCCGTAGCACCAGTGAAATATGTGTATACAGGAATCACACGTTCTATAAAAATTTTTAAATTTTGCCACGGCAGCGGCTACATGGCTTTATGGCCTACTCTTTACGATTTCCAATTGCCGAGGGATTGTTAACGTGCACAACTTGCACACGGGATTTCCTATTTTTTCACCCTTATCTGAGAATGTTCGGTATCCGATTTCACTACCCATAAGATGGTGGTTGGGGGGGGGGGGGGGGGGGGGGGGGGGGGGGGGGGGGCGGGGGGGGGGGGGAGGGGGGGGGGGGGGGGGGTATGAAATCATTTGAAACCATTGATTCTGAAGAAAAAAAAATTCCATCAACCATATTCACTGTACTCGGAGCGAACCCGGTACCTTTAGAATTAGAGCGGACACCATACCTCTTAGCCACTCTAATCCGAAACACAGTACAAAGTTACAATATTGTAACGCTTTGTGTGATATGGAAATACGAAAAGTGAACAAACGCATGAAAAAAGTAGAAGTCATTGAAGCGTGGACAAATCTTAATTGTAAGCGAAGGTAACAGTAGTCCCTCAACATAAACTACCTGAGGGTAACCAAGTGTTAGAGACTTTACTATACTAGGTTCAGCTTTTTTTATAAAGTGGATGACAAAGTCTCTTCCTCACTGCTTTTGTCTTCCTAACCTCTACTCAAGAGTAGTGAGGTACTTGTTTTCAGCTGGGTACACTGGAGTGTGACACTACCTAGTTTCGATCCTGCAACCAGGTAACTGTGCCACCAAAGGAAAAGAATCTAACCGCTTAGCCATTCTGAAGCTTAGTACGTAGTGGACACAGAAACCAGGACAGTGGCCGTGAGAAACAGTATAGAGGTGAAAGAAGAAATAACACAAAAGCGTAAAATCAGTCCATCATTAATGTGCATAAACAAAGAATACTAAATTCTACAAGACTAGATGTGATCAAATATTAATACATGTGGATAAGAGAGCCACCGGGATAAATAAGTGGTACAACACATTGTGACAGAGGATATTATGAAAATAGATTTCATGTACCTACATTTTCTTTCACCGGGCTTCCTTATTAATTAGGCACGGTTTGTTAACGTAAAACTCTCCTACACTTAGATATCTGTCTCTCCCTTAATTTAGCCACGCTTATATTTGTTGTCTTTCTCTACGGTCTTAAAGGCACTAGGAACGTTTGCAATCAGACAGGTAAGTGGAACGCGTAGAGAGGGGACGGGGTGGTAGATTTGTAGAGAACCAAGGGCGACCATTTCAAAAAGTCGTACTTTTAGCAAAAATGGGGAGATAATTGTTATGTGGTTTATTTTAGTTGGTCACTGCAGACAGGCATCAACAAGCCACATAGGCCGTCATTAATCTTGCACAAGTAGGTAACTGGTTTAGGAAGACCAAATGTTAATATTGTTGTGCGCGGATGAAGTCTTTCAGCATACGCCGGGCTTACAGGTGGCCGACTAGGTGTGTGGGTGTACAAACATCAGTGAACGCGAATGCGTGTAGCTCTACCGTAAGTCAACAATAATCACACACACACCAACGCACAGGTAGAGTCAGGAAAAAAAGGTTGTAACTCCTAATCGTTCTACACTGTTTTAATACTCTACAGTCACGAGAACATCACTAAGTACATTGTCACAGGTTACAGTACACAGCAAGTTAGGATACATCTCATAAGCACAAAATCCATAGGTAGTTAAGTGCATAGTATAATGACAAATTCCAAGCACAACGGCTGCATAAGTGCGGCAGCTCATAATGATAAACTTCATGGCCCAAACTATCCATGCAATAAAGGGAACTGCCTATGTCGCAGTACAATAATATTTATATCGTTCGAATCCACATAACTTATGGGAGAAAAACACCTTCCCTATAATAATCTGTCGACCTTTACAAAAATCTCCCTCATTGGAGATATGAACACATCAAGGCCTATAATCCCTGGCCCGAAAAATATTTAACAACGTACGTTCTACAGAACAGAATTAAGCCTTCATATCGACGACTTTATGAAATCTTCGGAAATATCAAAATCCCCTTTCACCAAAACTATTCTCCATGTGGGGACACACTGACCATAATTGTCAGCTCCTTCTCTAAGCTATCTCAGCATTCGACTGTCACGAAAAATTTCTCCGCCTAAAAAACAGCTCTGTAAAAAATTTCATCCCCGCGCATAAACGCCGCTGAGACGTGGGCTGAACTCATCTCGAATATTCGAGAAAAATCGCGATCATAATTCTTTAACCAAACTAGAAGCTACTCAAGGGAGATAAGAACGATCTGTCCTGTACATACAAGTATATTAGCGTTTTAATTCCCCTTGATTAATTTTTTGACTTAACATACTACCCCGACCCCCGGGGGGGGAAATTATATAATCATTTTTGTTGTTAAAAAATGCATCAATGAAAAAATATTGAGGTCGATAAATTACTAATCTCTACACATAAGGAATACAATATGTTAAGTCATATTAACAACATGATAAAAAAGAAGGCTAGAAGTAAGTGCAAAGTACAAACAAAGTTAAGTATAGAAAAGTAAAGAGATAAGCATACGAAGCACATCAATTTCAAAGGAATATGCAGCATACGAAGTATAGACAAGCCATGACATCAAAAGAAAAAAAAGTGAAAAGAACAGATGAAGTACAAGAGGAATGAGCTGTAAAGAAAGAAAGCCATGCCATAAGAATAAAGAAAACAATGATATATCGAGGTAAAACAATTACATTAAACAACGCGTTATATAAATGAACACCATTATAGTACAATAGCATACATTACAAAAACAAAGATAATCTAAATCAAAGAATAAGTAATTAGCTATGATCTAAAAAAAAAAAAAAAAAGGAGATAGCCTAATGTGCATGACAACCAAGTTAATACGCTCATAATGGACATCAATATAAACAACACCGTTATACATAGTTATAGGTGACGCACAATCAAGCGTTGGGTGAGGGAAAAAATAAATAATTCATCACAACCTCAGAAAAAAATATATCTTCCCAAAGTACCAATATCATATACAGTTACCTCTAGCGCACAATCACGCGACGGGCGAAGAAAGAATATTACAATGCCAGAAAAAATACATTCTCTCATGTCTTCATATTTCTCAAAAAGTACAATATTGAAATGAATCGCAATGATTAACCAAGTAAATATAGTATAATCATTACCATAGTAATACGTTCATCATTTCAAAACACAGTAGTATACAAACAATATAGTAATGCAATGGTGCATAACGATGAACGATCATATTATCACAAAGAAGTTACATCAAATACTAATATACTACTCTCTAATCCGCTATATTATACTAATATTATCTCATCATGTGACATATTCTTTCCAGAACGTTGTCTCCATTACAGCTGCTCTGAACGCATCACGATTCTGGGCAAGTCGACAAATAAGTTCTATATAAACGATAAATTCTAATGATCTAGGAGCATCTTGTAAGTCAGAAGCCTAAAAACATCTAGAGAGGCGACAAACTGGTTCCACTGGAATGGCAATTCTTGCGAAAATTCCAACGGTAAACATCTCAAATATACAATAAAGTAGCTGAGACTCTCATGGCAAAGCATACGCTGTGAAAAAACACAAATGTAAAACTCTGTTTGGTAAAGGTAAGATGTTATGATATACAACAGCTAATTCTACAGTAAACCTACGAACTGTGGCTGTGTAAACTTCCGTCCCCTGTATGGTGATAATCAAACCTTCCTCCGTTACGTAAGAAAAGGTAACAGAGAAAGTAGTACAGACTAAACCAGAATTCTAAATTAACCAGGTGTTGCGTGCATATTTTGACGCACATATTACAAAAATCGATATGGCTATTTAATATGGGAAAAATATAGACATTCATTCATTTGTGTATGGAAATGCTGTCTATGGTAAAAGCGAGAGAATCCATGTTTGATTCACACTTTTGATTATAGGAGTAATCGTTCTGGATATTGATCCGGCGCAAGGATATTGCGCTTACGTTTGTACTTATTTTTTAGGGCCAGAAAATATATTAATTTGCTTATTGTGTTTATGGCCTGAATTCATATGTATTACATATTATTAGTACAAGTAGAATCAGTCCTATATTGTATATTTTGGATGGGTAGGAGGGACTAGATTCTTGTTATTCCGGTCTAGCGGAAGCATGAGTTGTCTTGACAAGTCGTGATGAGTTCCGATGTACCGTGATAATGGCGGGTACGCACTTTTCAAAGGGCTGGTAGATTCTTAAGGAAATATGATTCATGAAGTGGTTTTCTTCTAAAGGAGATGGTATCTCTACTATAGTTTATGTTAGAGACTCTCCTAATGTACGGTACAATGTATAATTCGGACTCCATGTATTGCCAGACCCTATTTTGATGATCTCATGTCGATTCGACCTAGATGGTACATTGTGCTTCGTATCGCTAGGGTCGTGTTTTGTATCGACGAAGATGACAGACTTTCCTGCAGCGGTTATGGCTACGTGAATTAACCTGATCACCGTAGAGCTGTATGGAAACATTTATGAAATCAGTTTATATACCCATTATAAATTAACTCTGGCTTATATTCTCCTTCCTATGAATGAGTGAACGACAACTCAGGGAGGCAGCCATGTTAGATTTCGGTCATCATATGTTTTGATCACTGCCAAGAGAACAGATTATTTATCCTATTATCCGACAGTGACAGGGAGATCTCAATCTTGCTAGAAACCCCCCCCCCCCTTCGTGGTTCCATAATATATACTACAAACTATGGACGTCAAGTAACTTTAGTTATTTACCGATCTGCCTTCACTGACGCGTTTAGTCAGATAGGGGAATGCGGCCATAATGTATCATGACATTGAACTTTTGATGTACTGCCCATTATTTCTGAATGTGTCATGACTTCAGATCTGCTATGTATACCTACAAATTGATATGTCAACATACCCTGATGTACTCGTATGTCCCAGTGTGTACGTCTGAATAAATTGAGTAAACAAAGATTCCAGCAGTCTGCATTGGTGCCTTGTAGACACATGTGTATGAGTGGTTATATTGGTCAGCACACGAACAGTACACCATTCGCGGTAATCACACTCTACACTTCTACTTCATACATACACCATCCTGCGTCGGTTGAAGTGACCAAGTTTAGGGCCTGCTTCCCCTGGAGCCTTTGCCTCCCTAACTCAGGACTAGGGTGAGTTACCCATTTACAGCTGGGTAGACTGGAGCATGCCTGATCTCAACAACACACCACTCTTCCTTACAGAGCATACAGACTGACACTTTACAGAGTGGAAAGAAGAAAAGAAACTTTACACCAGGGTCATAAAAGTATCTGAGAAAAATAGCAGCACGTACTTTATGTAAAGAAACGTCGTGAGTATACACATGATACCCACGTCAAAAGGCAAGTGCAGAAGATGGTAGTGATGACTAAGAGTGTCATAATGGCTGACAATCTGAAATTTTGCGCAAGATAAAAGAAATGCAGTAGACAAATGCGTACATCCCAAAGGCTGAACTGACGTCATAGCCTGTGTACTGGGCAAAGAGAAAAACAAGAAGCATACAATAAAGATGTAAAACTAGACATTAGTAAACTTGGACCTAAATGGAAGTTTGAAAGAAAAGCAGTAAGTACGACAAAAAGTAGTAACAGACGAAGATACTGAGCTAACCGGCCCAGTAAGAAAAGTAAAGAAATTCATAAGGTCTGGATATGTACTAACAATTAAGTTCGTACGTGTAGCAGAGAAAACACTAGTCATTGCAGTAAAGAAGTTGCAATCAATGTGACTGGATGTAGATTCAGTCGTAGCACTAAAGTTAGTGTCTGTGTCAGACAAAATCGAAGGATCTTCTTCTATAATAGTAGTGAAGGAAGAATCAAAGTTAGATTTGCGACGTACTGAGGTATGTCGGACTGGGCTAAAAGAAGCACTCAAATTAGTATGATGAACAATCGTATCATCAATACTGCAAGATTGCACAAAATTAGCAGAATGTATCTGGTGAAAAGATTTTGGCATAGTCCCTAAGGTAGAAGCGATAAGGTGATGTTGCCGTTCCCAAGCAGCAATTTGTACCGGCGTACAAACCTTTACCCCATGTATCTGCCCGACAGTAAGGTCGGCTATAGGTGCTCTGAGCAAACATTCGTGTATATAACCAGTAAAAAATGGTGTGGCAATGTGGACTATGGCAGTCGGAAAAGTCTCAACTGTACACCGAATGTCACACATTTCACCATATTACCTGTTGCGCAAGAAGGATGAACTAGAGACTGTCTAATTCCAACAGTTGCGCATCCAGAATCAAAAGGAACTGAGACTGGATTATTATTCACAAACCCCTTATGTAGAGTAAGAGACCCTCTTCCGTCATGCGAAGCTGCGGCAGGAAGAGGGGGTAGAGGATGACCGCAACTCAAGGTAGTTATAGCTGTAGGTTGAAACAAAGTTGTGCACTCCGGGCACTGAGATGCTCTATCGAAATCAAAAGCAGAGCAAGCGAGAGATTTAGAGGTGCTATTATTATTGTTACCTTGATTATTAACACCCTGGGGCTCTTGTTGAGCAGAGTTAGCATGGCGATACGATCTATCATTTGGAGATCTACCGTCATATCGCGATCTGTCGCGACTATTATCTCTATTGAAAGCATTGTTATTTTCTCTATTGAAACTATTGTTCTGATTTGAACCCCAGTTAGCCTAGTTGCGATTGTCATTTCCTCTTTGATCAAAATATCTATTTGATGGGTTTTGCTGTCTCTGAGAAAAATTATTATAGGGTTGATAGTTTCTATTGAAGTTACCCCTACGAAAATTTACATAATGGTTGGAACTAAAATGTTGAAGACCATTAAATTGCCTCCAGTTCCTTGAAGAAGAATCATTACGCGATGGACCCCCTTGGTTCTGTCCAAAATTACGATTATCCCTCCTACCAAAGTTGCGCTGAGCACTTTAAAATTTGCGTCGAAAATTAGGACAATATGGCATTGCTGAAGCCACGGGTAAACCTTCTTCGACTTTAGAACTGCTTACTGTTACATTTGGATGTGCCGTGACATATTGGCGACAGTATTGTTCCATATCTTTCAAATTTGGAGGTTTTCGTTCATGTAGAAAGGAAAGAAAAGATTTACTAACTGACGACATGACTTTGTCGCGAAGCAATAAGTCCATAAGGGCTTCATATGTGTGTTCAGTTTTTGAAAGTTCAACCCAACGTGAAAACGTAAGGCGAATATTTGATATAAAGTCTGAAAAATCCTTCCCTGTCTCCGGTAGTAGAGACTTAAAGCGTAGGTGATAACCTTCTTCATCCAGTTGGAATTTTTCAATAAGACCGCTCTGACAAATCATAGTTATTCTTGTCAGGACCTTCCATCATACTTATTGAATTCAAAGCGTCACCCTTAAGTATGTTCATAAGTTGTGCAACATATTGCGTCTTGTACATCTTATGAGATTCGCATGCAAGTCCAAATCTATTTAGGCAGGGTTGAAAGCAGGTAATTTAATATCATGAGGTTTAGTATCTGCCTTATTAGAAGTTGTTTGATTGTTTTGTCGTCATTTTGTGTATTTAAAATTAAAACCCAATATTCACTACCTTTATTTTTTTATCCTTTCTTCTCCAGCTCCATAGCTGCCAATTTTTGCTCGTGGAGTCTTTGGTTTTCTTCAGCTTGCATCTGAAGCTTTTTCTCCTCCATTTGCATTTGCATTTTTCTATCTTCAGCCTCTCTTTGCTGTTGAATTTTTCTCTCTTCAGCTTCTAATTTCTGTTTTCTCTCTTCAGCTTCTTATTTCTGTTTTTTATTTTCTATTTTCTGTTTTTCAGCCTCCATTTGCATTTTTCTAACTTCAGCCTCTCTTTGCTTTTGAATTTTTCTCTCTTCAGTTTCTAATTTCTTCTCTTCCATTTGCATTTGAAATTTTCTCTCATCTGTCTGCATCTGCAATCTCATATTTTCAGCTTCCATTTTCTGTTTCTTTTCTTCAGCCTTCTGCGCCTTGGCATATTCAACAAGTGCGAATTCTTTTACTTCCTCATTAGTCATTCCAAGGGATCTCCCTTGTTCAATGAAATAATCCAAAGTAGACATAATGCTGTATTATGAGAGATAGATACCTTGTGTAAATATATTCCTTGAGAAACTCACTTTATCCCAACTCAGTGGGTGACAAGTCCTTAATCTATAACCTGTATAATTACCTTAACTATTAATAATTTAATTAATCACCTATATATCTATTGTGCCTTGTAATATTGACAGTGTATGACAAAATATATAACCAGTGTATGACAAAATGGATAATACAAACAAGAAAGACAAAGACAAGATATAAAGAACAAATGACAACGTTCGCAGGAATCAACTAAAGTAAAAAGACGAAAATAAAAAAAAAGAGAAAATATATTGCAAAGTTTTGCAAGACGACAGCTGCGAATAGTAAACAATACAAAGTGACAAAACAGTGTATATAAACGAATATTAACTCAAAGATAGACAAGGGATAAGAGTAGACACTCACTTCCACAAACAAACATTAATTTATCCAAGAACTTAAAGAACAGAGGAAAATATACGGAAAACAAACACTGTAGACATTTTACGTTACACCCTTTCCTAAACAATGATATCACGAAAGACCAAAACACTTAGCTGGACTGAAATAGTCAGCAAAAACAAAAAAAAAATCTTTCGCTGGAAATTTCCCACTGCGGGAAATTCGCAATAGTGTCTCTTTCTTTTCACCTACAGAACGCATTTTTTCGTCTTCGGCCCTCGGTGGCGGGTAAGTTAGATATTTCCGAACTTTCGTACGTTTCTCCCACCGAACCAAACCCGCAGAAATGTAACTTTATATGGATAATACATAGAAACATATAACATGGAAAACACAAGGAATATGAAAATGAGTTTTCTATTGTTACTGAGGAAGGCTTATCTAAAAACTATAACATTGGCACATACTTTTACAAAAACAGAACCAGCCAACTTATCTTCAAACAATTGGGAAATCCTGGCCTCCACAACAGCAACAGTGATGTACAAAATAAAAATAGTAAAATCCAGATTCTGAAGAAATGGAATGGTGATCAATACTGGTAACTCTCCAGGGTAAAGCATTTGCTTTTTCAAACGTAAAACGTAACTTCAGACTTCAGGATGCTAATATTAGAAATTGGCGCGGCCCTGAGATGAAGGACTGCGACACTGCAATCTCTTGACTTGAAGAACAATTGTTTCCAGAACTTGTTTAAAACTTTCTAATCTTCATCAGTCCCTTTCAAGAATCGTATTTTTCACAATTGTTAATGTTCGTCTGAAATCTTGTAAAATTGACCTTCTTCGTACTTCCAGTAGAACTTGCAAAACTTCGACTTGTGCAATCATTTCGAACGATATAATCTCTTTGTAGTCGGTAATGAAGACGCCATGCTCGAAACTGGCCAACTAACTTGAAGTTGTTATGTGGTTTATTTTAGTATGGGGTCCACTGCAGACAGGCATCAACAATTAAAACTCAGGCTTTAAAAAAAATCTTGCAACCAAGTAGTGGGAACTTGTTTAGTAAGACCCCTCCCCCCACCCCCTACTTGTACCAAAGACTCACTCTCCTCATCCATCTATTGAGCATAGCCGAAAACTCTACAGGTGGCCGACTAAATAAAAAAAATGTACTAAACTATTATTAAACCAAAAGAAAAGTTCCCCGCAACCTCTAACCCCTACTATTCAACAATTGTTATCATAACTTAGCACACCTTATACACACCTAATATGGCCATCCCCACCCCAAACATCCAGGAATCAAAAAGGTTGTTATCACAATATCGTTCAACACTGTTGAAAAAGGGAACAAGAAACCCGATTGAAAAATCCTAATTAAACCAAAATCCCCCATCTTGTTCACAGGTCAACAAAATAATCTTAGCATAGTGGTAGATTAAAATATACCCCCTAGGTAGGGAAAAATCCTGAGTTTATACGCCATAACAAAACGTAAAATCCAAACATACACGTAGCATTAAAAAAAACAACTGATTAGGCAGAAACCTCCATAATGAAAATCTTAAATTCCCATATACTATCAAACATAAAAAAAAACTGTTTGAAATTAACATGGGGAAAAACAAACTAAAATAAAAAAAAAAATAACAACTTAAAAAACAAAAAAAAAAACACTCAAACAAAAACAACAACCTTACCAACCCCCTCCCCTAACCCACAACAATACCACAAACCCCAACAACACAACCCCAACACAATCAACCACCACACATAAAAACACACCCCCAAACCACCCAAACCCCAACACCCCACAACAACACAAAAAAAAAAAAATTAAACAAAAAAATAGAGAAATACAAGAAAACAAACAAAAAAAAAAAAACAAAATAACAAAATAATAAAAAAAAAAAAAAAAAAAAAAAAAAAAAACCAAACACCACCAAAGAACAACCAAAACAAAAAACCATACAACAAACACACAACACCAAAAAAGATAAATAAACAAAACGCAAAAACAAGAATATCATAAACCAAATAAGAATCACAACACCCAGAGATGCCTCTTATCTATGAAATTACA
>JAMPIV010006983.1:266480-452798 GCA_024509875.1 Oreohelix idahoensis | reverse complement strand
TCTGTCAATTTCACTACAGTCTAGTTAAATCCCAGTTCTGCTCATGCCGTGAAAGTGTTCGGCACTCTTTTGAAGCCACTGAGATCAGGACATCATATTTTTGCTGATAGATTTTATTCATCCTAAACTCTGATTGAATATCTGCTTGCACACAGTTATAATTATACAGGAACCCTGAATGTCACTCTCCTGAATTAAAAAATCTCAAGCTTGGCCATCAAGAGATGAAATGGTTTTTGGACTCGGAAAATACAACATTATGTGTTGCTGTTGCAAGTGGAAGTGGTCTGTTGCAAGGCGTGGTTTGGTTAGCTCTGAATAATGTTCCATGTGATATTAATAAAACAGTTATAAATGTCTGGCCATTGTTTTATCTTCTTGATATTCTTGAGTGATCGTGTATCGTGCCTTCTATGTAAGATTACGCGAATGCAGGGGTGGAAGATTCTGAACAATAATTGAATGACTTGGAATACGATTGATGTGACAAGTCGGTTCCATTGAGTCCACCAACATTTAATACGGTTTACACGTCAAGACGATTCATGCATGTTGATCACAAAGGTACATATTATAACTTGAAAATATATGGCATAGATATGCAGATATCCTATCAGTCCTTGTCCAATAATCAAATTACTGTATGCAGATTGTCATAGCTGTATGCACGCGCGGTTGGGGTTTTCCAACGGCCGACAGTGAGTCTATGAGTCTGGTAAAATCAAATACTATGGACTGTAATTCATCCTTCCTTAATTTTCACTTTCGTACTGACCTTTAATCATTTCAAATCTTCGTAATAGCAATGGACTGACCCATGTCCGTACTTACATAAAATATATCTGTATGGCAATACCATGCCCAACATTGGAAGGAGAGTCAGACGCGTCTTAACAGCTTGACGGTCAATGTGAAAAGGGGTAGCGTTTCTTAGTTACCGACTGTGTCCTAAACAACGCTATACACGTCATAATCGATCGTGTATAAAGCGTTCATTAATTGAAACATCTATCGCAATATATTAAATGTCTTAACCTTTATAATTGCACGTCTGGTAACCTTTAGCAGACGGCGTTAATATCATATACCGTAACAATTCCCTGTACACCGGGGAAAAAAAAATCGATAGATTTTTTTTCAATATCTATCCGACTTAACAATTTTTTCAAAAAAATTTAACACAATTGTGACATATGGCCGACGATGTTCTGAGTAGAACCGTGTTGCGGTCGTGTCAACTAACTATTTGTCATAGTCATCTAATCATAAATCACATTATATATCAATATTATACATGTCATTATATCAACTAAATAAATGTCCAATGTTAATAGTGAATGATAAAATTAAATTAAAGTAAGGTCTGTCGTATTAGTATGTCATATAGGAATTAATTTGACTAATTAAAATTAAATTAATTAATTAAACTAAGAGTTAAATTATTAAGGTTCTAATGTAATGCGATGTTATGAGAGAAGAAAAGACAAACTAAGTGAGAAGAAATAGAAAGAAATTCGAATATAAGTTTTAACTTAATTGTGTGTGTTAAGTGTTAGTGAATAATAACTAACTAACTTAACTAACTAAATACTGTATAGGTACATTAAAAAAAAAATTATTAATCTAATACTTGTGTGAGATTTATTTTCTCTTTTCATAATTTCTTCTTTTTAGTATTTCGTTCTCTTTTTTTTTTTTTTCATTTAATTTTTTTTCTCACTTTTCATTTTATTGATAATAATTCAATTAAGAAGTTAAGTTAACTAATTAATTAGTATAGGATATGATGATCCATCCGTAGTCTTGATCCTGATGAATTCTTTTAGGCAAAAGTGTTCAAATGTCCACGTCGGAAAGAAATGTCATTTATAACTGCATCGAAGAATTAAGAGTCCATAGGATAATAAGTTCGACTTGTCGTCAGATATTATTCCATGATTGTTCAATGATATTCGTATATCGTGTATGGATATTATACGAAGTTCGAATGTAAGTATATATACCTTGATTGTCTTGTCGTTCAATTCTGTGATGCATATAGTGTTTATAAAGTTTGAATTGAAGGCAAGGTTAGTTCCTTTATAGTTGATACTTCGTTCAATCCAATGTAGTTCTGATTGATGTAGTTTAAGAGTGTCAATGTTGATTATTCGTCGTCAATAGGATTACGTGACAACGCATCTGCCACACAATTTTCAGTGCCAGGTATGTGTTCAATGGAGAACTCGAATGGCTGTAGGATGATTGAATATCTGGCAAGTTTTTGGCTTTTGTGGTTGGATCGACGCAAGGATGCGACCGCACGTTGGTCCGTCTGTATGGTAAAGGGGGGCACCGAGTAAGAATTTCTCCAGCTTCGTTATTGCCCAGATCACAGACAAAAGTTCCTTGTCGACTGTGGAATACTTTGTTTCAGCCGGCTTCAGCTTTCTTGATATATATAAGGTGGGGTGTAGAATGCCGTCATGGTTCTGGAGCAGGCATGCACCAATGCCGTAGTTACTAGCATCTGTTCGTAAGAAAAATCTTTTGGAAGCATCGGGAAGTCTTAAAATTGGTTCATGTGAGAACAAATTTATAATTTTGTTGAAAGTTTCATTGCATGTACCAGTCCATGTCACCTTCACCGGCATATCTTTTTTTTTAACAATGAAGACAATACAGCCGTGATGGATGACAAGTTTGGTATGAATCTACTGTAATATTGAACAAGTCCTAACAAACTCCTGACCTGTTTCTTCGTCTGAGGAACTGCTATGTTTAGAATTTTTGAGACTGTACTAGGTAACGTTCGGATATATCCCGATCCAATGATATGTCCCAAAAAGGTTATCTCATTACACGCGATTTGCACCTTTGTAGGTTTAGCAGTTAGATGATAATTCCTTAGAGTGTCAAAAACATATCTAAGTCCCGAAACATGTTCCTCAAACGACGAACTAAACAAGCATATGTCGTCAATATATGTAATAACGTCTGGTCTACCTGATAAAATTTGTCGCATCAGGCGAATGAAGGTAGCTGGCGCATTAACAAGCCCAAAAGGCATCACATTCCACTGGTATAGACCTTGTGGCGTGGAAAATGCGGTGTAGTACTTAGCCTTTTCGGTCAGTGGTATCTGCCAATAACCTTTAGTTAAGTCTATCTTACTAAATATAGTTGCGTTGGATAGACGTGGTAGTAAGTCGTCGATAAGTGGATGTGGTTCGCTGTCAACTATAGTCTTAGCATTTAATTTTCTATAATCAACACATAGTCTAATGTTATTGTCCTTCTTCCGGACAATCACTAATGGAGAAGAGAATGGCGAATTACTAGTCTCAATGATTCCCAGAGACAACATCTGTTCAAGTTCTTTAGTAGTTTTAGCAAGGAAATGTAAAGGAACAGAATAGGGATGTACACGAATAGGTGTATCGTCATTGAGAGTAATGTCATGACTGATAGCCGATGTGCGACCCGGAACGTCGGTCAACACATCTGGATAAGATTGTAATAGATTAGCAATCTGTAGACGCTGTTGCGGTGTAACCGTTGAAGAGATGGTTACATCCCGCCAAGATTCAGTAGGTTGAACTACTGGTACAGGTAACGGTAACTGTACCTCAGGAAAAGAAGATTCTTCTTCCTGGATGACAGATAAGTTAGTATAATGACAAGTGGATACTGTGTTGTCATCTAGTTCATGAAAAATTGACTGTAAGTGTTCAGGACGTGTATGAAATTGCTTGAGCATGTTAATATGAAATATCTTTTTGTGTCCCTTGATATCTAAGACGTAATCGACGTCGGAAATTTTATCAATGACTTTGTAAGGACCATTCCAAGATATCAATAATTTATTGTTATTGTGAGGAAGTAACACATAAGCTTCGTCGCCTGGGAATAATTGGCGTAATCGTCGAGACTTATTTTGTAGAGATCGAGCCTTAGCTTTTGCAGCCTCAGAAGAAGCTGTTGCCAACAGGCAAGACTCAATAATGTTCTTCCGAAGATTAATTACGTACTCGTAAGATGACTGAGTGTCCTGAGTCATCTCGTCGTCAATTAATAAGTTTTTTATTAGTCCCATAGGACCTCTTGGGGGAGCACCAAAAACTAATTCAAAGGGAGAGAAGCCAGTTTGTTCATGCGGTACCTCCCGATAAGCAAATAGAACAGCTGGGAGTGCTCTGTCCCAGTCATGAGGGTGCTTAGCAGTAACCTTATGTAGTAGTTGTTTAAGTGTACGGTTAAGTCTTTCAACCGCACCATTACTCATCGGATGATAAATACTACTTAAATTTCTATCAATGTCCCAAGTTTTCATGACTTCCTTCATGGTGTCAGATATAAACTGTGACCCATGGTCTGATAAAAGTTTTCTAGGAAACCCTATTCTAGAAAAGATGAGATGTAGTGCATCAGCTACATCTGTGGTAGTGGTGGTCTTTAATGGGATAGCTTCTGGCCATCGTGTGCACAAATCAATGCACGTAAGGACGAATCTATGTCCTCTGGCCGATGGTAGCAATGGACCAATAATGTCTATTGCCATCTTGTCAAAAGGTCTCACTGAGATATCGCAAGCCTGAATAGGCGCCGTGTGAAAAGCTCCACGTGCTTTCACTTCTTGGCATGTAGTACAGGAACGTACATACTGCGAAATATCTCTTGACACCCCTGGCCAAAAGAATGAAGACAGTACTCGAGATCGTGTTCGAGTATATCCCATATGTCCAGCACAATGTGAGTCATGTGCGTGTTGAAGAATGTACCGTCTAAAAGTATATGGGACCATAACTTGTTGTTTCATTTGTGATTTGTCATTAAAACATCTAATCAATATGCCATTTTTAATAACAAAACAATGTTTGTTATTATTACCTGAGGATAGATTGTCAACCTTATCAACCAGCTTAAAAAATTTTTTTAAAGATTTATCCTCTTTTTGTTTGGTTGCAAATGTTTCCCTATCAATAGGTGAATTGACTACAAATTCCTCTTGGTTGTCTGCATCCATTTTATTATCATCAACTTTCTCCATGAGTTGAGTCTGTGCTCTAGTCGTCACGGCGTTTCCAGTGCATAGGTTATGTTTCTCCCATTCTATAATCTCATCTGGAGTACAATCTTTACTGCCGTGTATACGACCGACCATCAAATCAGCTATAGGCTTTTTTAGCATACATACTTTTACATTCCCTGTGAAAAAAGGAGTGTTAACATGAATAATAGCTGTGGGGTAAAACTCTATTGTTCCACCAAACGTCATGCAACGAACATATTCCCCCGTTGCACAGCTGGGATGTACCAGCGACTGTCGTACACCAATCGTTGTGGATCCCGAATCCCTCAATACTGAGACGACGGATCCATTAACTAATCCCCTGTTAAAAATTAGTAGGCCTGTTCCATCGTTGACTGCAAGACCTACCTGTGGTATAATATGTCCGCAGTTAAGCACTGTTTCTTTCGCCTTCTGAAAAATAAGATTGCATTGCTGGCAACTATTTGCCACATTATAATTAATAGCAAAACATGCAGCAGAAGACTGTGTTGTATTATTGTCAAGTGGAACCTGAGCTATAGGGGTAGTATTATTTGTAACTGCCTCCCCTGTATTATGGTTGTAATGAGATGATCCCCGAGAATGAGATCGATTCCGAGTATAATTGTTAGAATTATCTCGTCGTCCTCTATAGTAACTATTATCTCGATGTCTCGAGCCATGATTATTACCCTTCCAGTTACTATTATCATTGGGAGTATGTGATCGATTATAATGAGTGTTATGTTGACCATTGTGGTAGTTTGTTTGAGGTGAATAATTTCTATCTCGTGATCTACCTCTGTTGAACTCATTTTTATTGTTGAAATCATTATTATGTCCCTTCTGAAAGTTAACATTGTGATTTCTTTGGAACCTGCTTCTGTCTACACTGTGATGTCTTTGTTTGTTATTGTGATTGTAGGCCATATTAGACGCCACAGGTAGAGGTTCTCTTAATGAGGAGTTAGAAATGGTTGCATTCGGGTGTGCCGAACAGTAGTTTAAAGAAATTTTTTTCTAACTCATCCATAGTACCTGGTTTACGCTCCTGCAAATATGCAAAAAATGGCTGGCTAACTGAAGATAATACCTTATCTCGTAGTAGTAAATCAACTAATTTGTCGTATGATTTGTTGACTTCTGCCAGTTCAACCCATCTGTTAAATGTATTGCGTATATTCGCAATGAATCCAGCAAAATCCCTTGGAGATTCAGGTAGAATTCCCTTAAATTTCAACCTACAGTGTTCCTCGTCCAGGTGAAATCTTCGTAAAAGCAAGGACTTAATAGCACCGTAGTTATTTGCTATTGATGGGTCAGCATTTTGAGAAGCTGTCAGTGGTTCTCCAACCAAGAATTCATTTAACTTGAGTACCCATGACTCTTCAGGCAAATGGTTAGATTTGCAAGTCTGTTCAAACCGTGCCAGGAACGATGAAAGGTCGTCGACGTTCAAGTTGAAAATGGGTAATTTAAAGTTATAGAAATGTTTAGGTTGGCTGGATGATGATCCATTTTGTGCGTTATTATTCTGGTTTGCATCAGCACTTTGTGCTTGTAATCTTGCTGTCTCCAATTTAATACGCGCCAATTCCATTTCTTGTTGTAAAATAATTTCCTCTCGTTTCAATTTATTCTCTTCTTCCTGTTTGGCGATTGTTCTTTGCTCTTCTCTTTCACGTTGAGCAATCTCTCTCAATCTATTTTCCTTGGCAATTTGCTTCATCTCAAGTTCTGCTTCCTCTTTCTTTAATGCAGCTTTTTTCTCTTCTTCCTTTCTTTCATATTTTTCCAGTTCTGATTCAGCAAACTGACGAAGTTCTTGAGATTTGTAGCCATAATCACGGCCAATTTTAACGAAATGGTCTATAGTAAGCATTTTGACTTTTATCTGTAGTAATTATTGATAATTACTGATTAAAATAGTCAATAGTAGCTTCAGAGTAATTATTATACTTACTCAACTTAGAAATATTCAATATAGATAATCACAATAGTACTGAACTTAATGTCTAAGTTCAACTAATAGACAATATTTTGTAACAATATTGTATCTAAATAATACTATATCATAAATAGTTATGATATCTGTTAAATATAATGTAATTATATCACACAATTAATTTCAATGTCCAATAATGTTGGGTATAATTCCTAGTAATGATATTGTTCAATGTACTAAGTCACTCTCTCAGTACCAGAAAAGTATATTAAATAATATACAATGGGTCTATTACCTCAAAGGTAGCTATAAGATTATTTATTTTGTCAATATATATATTATATTATTATGCCCTAGGCATCTATGATAAATTGTAGTGCTACTTTCTTGGACTATCACTGCATAATTATGCAATGTCCCATATTACCCTTAAATTTCAGAAAAAATTAATTAAATTAGATTACAAGTGTATTATTGCATATAATAGCATATTATTAATGTAATATAAATATATATCATGAGGACAGACAAGCAATGATGCAACTAAAGGGTACAAACAATGTCAAGACGCAAACAAGACATTTTCACAATTAAAAATGAATTTATGAACTAAATAAAATAAGCGGAAATGTCACAGACCAAATGAAAGGTCATGGTCTGACCCGAGATCAACTTAATATTCAAAGTACACAAAAAATAAAAATGACTGCGAAAAATGATGACGTCACAGGACTCATAACGGACGAAAATTAACAATCATAAAATAAATGATAGTCAGAGGAGAATGGACGAAATAGTGACGAACATGGTACAGAACTGAATAAAATTATTAACTGAATACGAATAAAATACACCAATTATCTACGGGACAGTACAGCTAACGCAAATTGTCAAACGGTAGCAAATTTGGACAGACTGTCCAATGGCAACCTCAATGGGCTTCCAAAAGTGCGATCGTTTAAGTTCCCTAAGAACGACTGAAATCTAGGTGGTCAGCTGTTCGCGACATTCCCAGAGATTTCAGTTCCCTCTCCAACCGGCCCACGAATTAACAACAAATACATACGATGGAAAACAAATTTAACATATATACATGAAAATACATAGACATGCCTAATCAAAGCAAAATGGACTCAGTATTACGGTTTTGCAATGACGACAATTTAAACAGCTAGACTTATCTTTCCCGTTGCTTCGATCAGTGCTAGCGGTCGTCAACAGCTAGGCTAAAGCCCCTGACTGTCTGCTCCTGTAGTCCATTTCTTGTGTCTGCTTCAAATGATTTATTTTTCCCTTGGTTAGGCTTAACAGAACGACTTCAGTTTCTCCGATAGTTTCACCTACACGAACTTCAGTGACGTCGCGTTGTTAGGCATTAGACTGTGTTCCACGTCATCTTCAGCTGGATCATGTGATCGAAAACTGATCGTAAATATTTCCTTCGAAAGTCATTCAAAAATTTTTTTTGTTTTTGGTTGTTTTTTTCTCGTCCCCAGACACCGGGCACCACTGTTGCAAGTGGAAGTGGTCTGTTGCAAGGCGTGGTTTGGTTAGCTCTGAATAATGTTCCATGTGATATTAATAAAACAGTTATAAATGTCTGGCCATTGTTTTATCTTCTTGATATTCTTGAGTGATCGTGTATCGTGCCTTCTATGTAAGATTACGCGAATGCAGGGGTGGAAGATTCTGAACAATAATTGAATGACTTGGAATACGATTGATGTGACAAGTCGGTTCCATTGAGTCCACCAACATTTAATACGGTTTACACGTCAAGACGATTCATGCATGTTGATCACAAAGGTACATATTATAACTTGAAAATATATGGCATAGATATGCAGATATCCTATCAGTCCTTGTCCAATAATCAAATTACTGTATGCAGATTGTCATAGCTGTATGCACGCGCGGTTGGGGTTTTCCAACGGCCGACAGTGAGTCTATGAGTCTGGTAAAATCAAATACTATGGACTGTAATTCATCCTTCCTTAATTTTCACTTTCGTACTGACCTTTAATCATTTCAAATCTTCGTAATAGCAATGGACTGACCCATGTCCGTACTTACATAAAATATATCTGTATGGCAATACCATGCCCAACATTGGAAGGAGAGTCAGACGCGTCTTAACAGCTTGACGGTCAATGTGAAAAGGGGTAGCGTTTCTTAGTTACCGACTGTGTCCTAAACAACGCTATACACGTCATAATCGATCGTGTATAAAGCGTTCATTAATTGAAACATCTATCGCAATATATTAAATGTCTTAACCTTTATAATTGCACGTCTGGTAACCTTTAGCAGACGGCGTTAATATCATATACCGTAACAGTTGCCTGGAAGGATAAAAAAGCTAAAAAGCCTTGCATAGGCTACTTGTTTCAACAAAATCAGCTGTCGCAATGGTTGAGAAGGGCAAAGGTCTAACCAAAGTTACAAAGCCAAAGGTAGTTGATGACTACAATATTAGTATGAATGGCTGCGACCGCATGGATCAAATGGTTTGTTACTACAGTATGCACAACCGTAAAACCAGAAAGTGGTTGAAGAAGATTTACCACTGGATTATTGAAGTAAAACAGGTAAATGCCCACATCCTTTACAATTTGTGTCAGGAAGGTGCGACTACAAAAAGGAAGCTAACACTTCAAGATTTTAAACAGAGTTTGATTGAGGATCTGTGCAAAGAAGCTGCTGAGCTGACACCAGGCGGTGTAATAGATTGTCCACCCAAAAATTCTAAACGCTCCATGAAAGGAAATGAAGTGGAACGGATGATTGGAGCCAGACATCTATTGGAATTTGATGGAAAGGACAGAGCCTGTGTTCATTGTAGCGCCACTGGAAGGCAGCGGTGCAGATCACGCTTTGTGTGTATAGGATGCACAGGCAGACCCCACCTTTGTACAAAAAAATTGCTTTGTAGCTTATCATAAGCAACAATATATATAGGGTCTGCCTAGATATGAATAAAGTGTGTTAATAAAATATTCTTTTCCCTTTTCTGATATGTTTGATAGGGCTTACAATTTGAAATTTTCATTTTTTTTTAAATGCTAGGGACTTTTTTTGTGTTAAATTTTTTACTTCAGATTTAATTATAAATCAATGTTTATACATAGGCCCCCTAGTGTGAATATATTTAGAAGAAGTGATCTTTTGTGATTTCCTATGGATTATGTGTTTTCCTATGGATTATATCTTCAGAAGAGGAGCAGCTCGGCTAGGTAAGAATATATTTTTTTTCAAATTTATCTACTGTTTCATCTGCGTCTTATTCAGCCTCCATGTTATTTTACATTTTACTAACTAATAATTTTTATTGATAATATAATATTTAAATTATGCACAAGATGCAGTTACTAACAATCATTCATGTTTAAATAATATTATAACTCCCATCGTTCTGATGTATAAACTGAAATTTCCTTTTTTTTACAACAATATGACCTGTTGTTGTAATTTGTGAAATTAACAATCTTCTGAGTGTTTATTGATTAAAAACTGATTGAACTTTGTTAGAATACTTCTGTTTGAGACATTTTGAAACTTTACCCTTGGATATTCTCATTAGGAACAATTGTAGAAGAATTTTAATGAATACTTTTAGTCTAATTTTACACCGGCTTCTTCTTTTGTCCTCCATTTTACCTTGAATAACTAATCATTTTTCAATGAAAGCTTTTATACTTGTAGCACAAGAGTAAAGTACATCCAATTACCTTCAGTTTCATATACAACAACAAAGTTATTTATAAATTTGAACATTTAAAAAAAATGATTTCCAAACAACAACAATAAAAACACACAGGGTTGACAATTTCCTCTTTTTTGCAACAATATGACCTGTTGTTGTAATTTGTGAAATTAACAATCTTCTGAGTGTTTATTGATTAAAAACTGATTGAACTTTGTTAGAATACTTCTGTTTGAGACATTTTGAAACTTTACACTTGGATATTCTCATTAGGAACAATTGTAGAAGAATTTTAATGAATACTTTTAGTCTAATTTTGCACCGGCTTCTTCTTTTGTCCTCCATTTTACCTTGAATAACTAATCATTTTTCAATGAAAGCTTTTATACTTGTAGCACAAGAGTAAAGTACATCCAATTACCTTCAGTTTCATATACAACAACAAAGTTATTTATGCATATGAACATTTTAAAAAATTATTTCCAAACAACAACAATAAAAACGCACTGGGGTGGCCATTTTTGCTTGGGCCAAACCCACTTTTTTGCTTGGGACTGAAAGAGTTAATAACAGGATCACTACTAAACGCATAATTTATATGGATACCTGGCGAAGTGTTGGATACCTTGGAAAAAATAGCTACACATATCACTTAGAGAAAACCCAAGACAGAAATAAAAATTCAGAGATAAATAAATAGGAACAAGTCATGAGATTTTTCAATCATTTTATTGTGTACATTATAATTGGTTATCAAAATAAATTGTTTGAAAATGTTTATATTCATGTCTGCCATAGTTTCCCATGTGTCATAATGTGTAAGCGAAAACGTGATGAATCACTACGGATGAATTACTGATTTGTACAATTGGATCGTCATTACAAGGATAATGTGGATATTTGGAATACTTTATACTGGAATATAATTGGAATGCATAATCAGTAAATAAGTAGGCCCAAAACTTATTGGAAAACCAAGATTGAAAATAACATACGATTCTTCTGAACTACTTGGAGTCTTATGATAGGGAGCATACAAAAAGAACGAAGAATTGAAAAATGCTTCGGACCCAAGGGATAATAGATTGAAAAAAGATGTAATACAAATAATAATG
This sequence comes from Oreohelix idahoensis, assembly GCA_024509875.1. Lineage (NCBI taxonomy): Eukaryota > Metazoa > Mollusca > Gastropoda > Stylommatophora > Oreohelicidae > Oreohelix > Oreohelix idahoensis. Next base: position 441,003 of record JAMPIV010006983.1, on the reverse strand, counting down.
CAAAAAAAAAAAAAAATAATCAAAAAAAAAATTAAAATACAAAAAAAGAAAGAAATGGCCCAAAAAAAAAAAAAAAAAAAAAAAAAAAAATTCCAAAGATTGAAAATAACATACGATTCTTCTGAAAACTACTTGACTTATGATAGGGAGCATACAAAAAGAACGAAGAATATATAACATGCTTCACCCACCATGCCTAATAGAATGATTTCAACTATGTAATGACATTGAGTTAGGACAAGAAGATATATTATTGCTCATATTTCCCAGTGTTGCCACTCGTCAAAATTTTTTTGTTGACAATCTATTGTATTAGAAAAAGGTTAGGAATATTTTGTTAGTCAGTGTTGCCAATTAGAAAATTTGGTAAAAAATAATATTATGATGTGATGAATAAGTTACACTTTTTGAAGTTGATGTCCACTACTAGTTTTTTTTACATAGCAGACGACCTCATATAGACATAGGACCCCAGTATAGGAATTAAATTAAATTTTTTTGGAAACATTTTTCGACTTAGAAAATTTTTCTAAAAATTTTTGGGATAGTTTTGGATATTGATAGTATACAAATGTCTCCCTACGGGATACATTTGCAGGGCCCCGGGATCTGTATGTAGCCGGGTATACCGTGCTTTATTCAGAAAACAGACTATACTCTAACAAGACGGAGGAAGCACAGACCGCCCCATAATTTTATATTTTATGAGAAACAGAAAATAATAAATTATAGTGTCACATATTTAGGGCAGAGTCGCTTCTACACGCCATTTCTAATAGTTGGGTGATTTCCCCTGACCAATCGGATAGCTCAGATTTACCCCGGGGAATATAGAACAACGACGCCATCTAGCAGTTAGAATGAAGGAGCGAAACTGGAGAGGACGTGTCTGGTCCAGCTCTACATATTCCTTAGTTTGAGGAAATCAACTTCAACATTTATTATAAAATGTGTATTTCAGGACATTGAGTGGTTTTATATTCCTTACTTGCGTAAGTAGTGACTGTCATTCAACATATATTGTGAATAGAGCTTCCAACTCTAGTTGCAGCAGAACTAGGTTCGAGGATTGAGTCAAATTTGCAAAACTAGTCTTACACCTAAAACCATGCTGAGCTGAAAATACCCTTGGGTTGGAAAATATTTAACTCAAGGAATACCTATGATGATAAAGAAATCAAGGACTAATCTGAAGGGATGAGAATATATCGTCGAATCTAAAATAAAACGTTAAACTAAAGGAAGGAACACGGTGGAAAGAAAAAGTTCGCCATATTTGACAAATTGAGTAGGCCTATGAGATAACGATGCAAAAGGGATCTTTGCATCGATGAAAGCATCTGATGATATGTTAGAACTTTATTGTTATTATTATTGTAAAAATGTTCTGAATTCCAGACTTTTGTTGAAATTTGACTTCATGCTGAAAGATATTAAAAGAGTTGCATGAAATAGAACGCTGTTGAAAAGGTGAATTTCTACAGTTTGAGATTAAGCTAAGAAATCTATCCATCTCAATTAAATTTGCTACATCAACACCTAAGAGAAGAAAATCGAACCTGGTGACCCAATCTTACAAAGGAGAGGAAACTATATCTCTAGCGGCCAAGGCTAGTTAACCAAACCTACTCTCTATAAAGTAAACTGAAAACCCTGCATACCCCGGCACTGCCACACCGGGTTGCCAGATAATTCTGAGCCATTGATAACTCCTGTGCAACCAAGATAAACTCTCCTGGTTAATCCTTGGGTTATCATGTGACACTCACTCTAATATTCCGTGCAAATGTAGAAAGAAAAACTCCAGGCACTTGTTATAAAGGGAAGACAAAGAGAGGAGAAAACGTCGAAAGGAGCACCAGGAAAATAAGCGGCTGAGGGCTGTCAACTCAGGGGCGCATTCCCATAGTCAGTTATGACTGAAGGGGCTATTATTATTATTATTATTTTTATTATATATATAATATATATATATATATATATATATATATATATATATATATATATATATATATATATATATATATATATATATATATATATATATATATATATATATATATATAAAGGCTGCTTCTATAATTGACTTGTTGCAAGTTTGTTTATCACTCAAAGTGATAACCATAAAACAGTGGTAAATAAAAAAAAGTAAACATTTCAAATGTCGTGGGGGCTTTCTCCTTCGCTGGAGACCCGCAACATAAAAATTGTCCACCAGTTTACACACATGACCTTTATTGACGAATTTCTTTCAAGTAAAACTTTATGTTGTTGTTCCCTTCCGTTAGATTATGCACATCCGAAAAGTGTTTATCAAAACCACTCCACTTATTAAAATTATGAAAATAATTACCGGAGATATATTTACCAAAGTTCAGTTAGCATTTAGTTGCATGTTAACCCAGTGCAACTCTAAATTAACTAAGTGTCGCTCCCCTTCAGCAGAAACAGTGTCCGTTCCCTATAGTGACTGAAGTACGATAAATTCGATTATTCACTTCCCATAAACAATGCTACGTTCTCTGGCTCCTAGTGAAAGGTAAGTGAGAAGTCTAGCTTATACAGGGAAACAGTCTAACTTTTAGCACATATGCTTTTATTACCTTCTTAACGAGAGTGGCCACAAAGAACAACGGGACCGGCCAGTGACAAAGGCTTTGGGGAAGCGGTAATTTTCCCCGATGAGACAAGATAAAAGAATTATGTCCCCAAATAAGTTTTGAGAAGCATGGCCGCTAGCGTTCGGGTCTACAAAGGTTCCCCAGACAGAGCAAGCTCAGGGGACATGAAAAAGGACCTGGTCGTACAAGTGTTTTCGTTTTTCCCGTCAGACTGCGGAAAGTAATATATAAATGAGTGCGAAGGAATACTAATTAGGGAGCTCTCCTCTGAATCAAAAGACATCTGAAGATATTCAACGATTTGAATGAAAGCATTTCGGTCACTTCTGTGTAGACGAGCAAAAGATGCATAAGTGAAGAGACTTCATGGGCTGTCCAGAACAATGATTGACACTGGCGGAGTATAGAAGATTACATTAAACTTAAGGGAAAAAAGAGGGAAGGAGCCAAAAATCAAAGATAAAAAAAGGGTGGTTCTGACGAAGAGAAAATCTACAGAAATTCTAGGTCAGCTTATTACAACTGCCATCTCCACAACGAAGGTTAGCTGTAATGGATCTCTAACGTCTTACGACTCTTGTCTTGATGGTGCCCTCTGATAGACTCTTTCCCGTCTATCTCGTGATGTTATCTTCCCACTTATAGCGATGTCTTCCCCATGCACGTTTGCCTTCAACTCTCCCTTCTGTTATGGTCTTCTGCAAGGTGTTATGTCTTTTTGTGCGACCAAAATATTTTAGCTGCCTAATTTGGATCTCCTTTATTAGTTTTATTTTCATACCTTGATTTTCTAGGACCTCCTTATTTGTTTTCTTCTCGTTCCATGAGATGCGTCCCATTCTTCTATATATCCACATCTCGAGAGCCTCAATTCTTTCTTCCAATTGCTTATTCATTGTCCATATTTCTACACCATACAGTCATGAAGAATATACATAACACTTGATGATTCTCAGTTTTAATTTTTGATTTATACAAGAAGAAGATATACAATAAGCTAAATGAATATAATAATAATAATGAGAGAATATGTGAACACAAAATAACATATTTGAGATTTTAAGAAAGAATATTTGAGACAAAATATGGAATACGTTTGCAAGATTTGTGGGAAATTAGGGAATTAGAAATTTGGAAAAACCGGATTTAGAAAAATGAGCGTAATAAAAAAGTAACTAAACAATCAGTTTTACTTACTTCTGAGAAACATTTCAGATGTGAGAACTGGTTCAAGGAAATATTGGAAATTAGAATAATGGTACCAAGCTGGGAGCTTTAATACCGCATGCTTGCCATTGTGTTACAGGTGAGCCCATTCTGAAATCGGGCAAACTTTCTTGCATCGTTCATGGGTAGTATTTAAAATTGTGCAAAGTTAATAACATACTGGTTGTTTGAATAACTAAAGAGATAATGGAAATAGACGGCGGTAGAATTATCGATTTTATTTTCAGAAGTATCTTCAATTTTTTCAACACAGCTTTGACGACATGACTATGAAAAAGGTGTGGTGAAGTGGGATGTTATAAATATTTATATGGGACTTAGTGTACTGACTGAGATCAGCTGTGAAGGTATCTATATCTATTAAGAGTAGTGTATTATAGATAACCTTACTTGCTACCACATATCTATATATCTCAGTCAGAATTATTCTGGAATAGTGTGATGACTACGTTATGTGTCTAGGGTATGTGTATGATGAAGTGTAAGTCACAACAACAGACAGATAAACAATTTAATTTAATCCACTACTCTTGACAACACTGTGACACTCACATACATATAACACTCTATGAGAATATCTTAAGGAGTCACTGATAACTTTTCAAATAACAATATGTATTCATTGTTATCATAAAGGTATATGTGTCCTGATTCAAATACAAAGGAACCAGGAATCACAATCAATTTTAATTACAAGTATATGTACAGACTTTATCAATATGAATATTGTAGTGACATATATTATTAAAATATCCTATGTGTGTCAGTTGTGTAGTGGTAATATGAGGTAATACTGGTTTTGTTTTGTTCAAGCTCTGTTGGTATTTGTCATCATGACTTCAATAGTTTGTCTTTTGGGACTATTATTGGAGATGTTCTCAGTCCTGATATTAAGACAATTAAATTCCCCTCTGAATGTTATTTTTACAAAGTCATTTCAAGATGAGGGGACATAATGTTGAGCTCAGCTGGCCAAATCAGCTTATCTTGCGTGATGGCGGCAGGAAAGGACTCCTCTGCTCGAATTCTCCCCTGGGCTCTGGAGACACCTCACTGATAGCTAAAAAGACCAAGGAGTATGCTGTCCGACTCTGGATTCAGCAAAGCTCTGACCAGGTGCTGCTCAGTACCATCAAGACCACGGTCCCTGAAAACAAGAAGGATGTACCTTCTACTTCATAACTAATTGATACTCTAGTTCTACACTGAGCACAATACAACACAAACATTGAGTTCAGAGCGTTAGGCCAACTGTCAGCTTCATCTGAAATACTTTATACCAGCATTACCCTCCTTAATGGTTACCACGCCTCTGCACTTCCAGCATTATTTCTGTCTAATCAATCATCCAGGTGTCAGTGTACTATTTGGCCATTCCATGCCGTTTTACTTCCCTCCGACACCCTCTGTTCAGGCTGGAGCATTATAGGCTTTATCTCCTGTTTGCCACTGAACTACACATATATATACAGGCATAAATTAACAATTTACATTCAATTTTCATTAAAAGATACTGAATGGTTCAAGCTTACCACAATTCATAGAATAAACACAGATACGTTGATTAGCAATGAATTCTGGCACATTTACTGGCACAAATTCCCATCTGCTTATGTTCCAGGCTTTATTTAACACAAATATGAGCTGGCTTCAACGCACTGTTGCTTTATCAAGATTATTTGCACTAGTGGTCTCGAACTAACGCTCCTAAGTGAGTATATCAGCGAGTCTAGCCAATGAGGCCACGTTTCGACAAGTGTTTGAAAAAATGTTACCTTTTCACGTCTCCCCTAACAACGAAAGATAGTATTTATAGCCCGACCAATCGTGGTTAGTCTTTCATTTGTTGCGCTCCAATCAATTTGGAGTTTACATGGTAGGCTAATTCTGTAACGTAAGGTTTTGTTCAAACACGTTATAAAAAAAATTTTATGAGCAGAAATGATTTTATGTTGTCAGGCATCCCCACTATTTTATTTTGGTTATAATTTATTAATTCCTGGACTATTTGCGTAACGTTTTACATATTCTTGGTCAGCAAGCCCTAAGGAACCCAAATATCCAAATTTAAAAGAGCTACGTGGCTGCGTTCAAAATATGTATTTTCTACCTCCTGTTTCGAAGATGTGCTGTCTGGGTACTGTTATGTTTTCAACCGTAAACCCATCTAATGTTATCCTTTCTAATAAGAGTTTTTCAGGATTTATAAACCTAACTCTGGGATGGGTAATGTATTTTATCACTGTCCGTCTGAAAAAAATTAGTGCAGGTGGCCTTACACGCGTGATAGTAGTAATTGTGTATCGCGCGACGCGTGTTTAATGTTCGGCTTTCTGCCTCTCCCTTCTCGCTATCCTTTAGTCCATCTGTCTTTTGATCTTGGTAACATAGTGTAGAAAAAGACATGAATGGAATTTAAAATTTAGGTCAACTTGCATATTTCAAGGTTTTTCTTAGAAAGGCAGCACATTTTATTGTGTGTTTGGGAAACGCGTGTATGTTGCAGAAGGCCTTTAATATCAACGTGAAACGTTACAATTTGCATACGCAGTAGAAAACAAGGGGATTTCGAGTACAGTCATTGTGACAGCACCGTTCTTTACCATTCTTCTTCCTTTATTTATTATATGTATTTATTAGGCTTTATATTTACTTGATAATTTATATATGTGGATTAGAATATTCCACGACACCTCCCCTCTTAAAACAGACATTATATGTCAGTCCTTTATTCTATATTCACATAGAGAAATTTATTATTATTTCTGGGGTTTACGGTGATTCTCATCACACGGATGGCGGCTTAAAAAATCCGCTCCCAAATTGGTTTTTCCAGATATATACTCAATGCTAAAATTATATGGAGCCAAAAGTAAAGACCATCGGAGTAACCTGGAGTTCTCATGCCTAGCCTGTGCTAGAAACGATAACGGTTTGTGGTCTGTTTGCAACTTAAATGCCTTCCCATATAGATAAATATTGAATTTCTTTATCGCCCATATTACTGCAAGACATTCTTTTTCGCTAGTTGAGTAGTTGATTTCAGCTTTATTCAACTTTCTGCTAGCATATGCCACTGGGCTTAATTCCCCATCCAATGCATCTGATTTCTGTAGTAGAGTTGCACCTAACCCAATATTACTTGCATCCGTCCTTACTATGAATTCTTGACTTAAGTCAGGTAATTTCAAAATGGGTTTACTTGTGAGCTTTTCCTTCAATTCTTGGTAAGTCATTTCACATTGTGGTGTCCATGTAATGCGATCTGGATGTCCTTTACGTGTCAATTCAGTTAACGGTGCACATATGGAATTAAAGTTTTTGATATACTTCTGGTAGAAACCACATAATGAGACAAATGATCTCACGTCCTTCTTGGTTTGTGGTCTCGGGGCTTTCTGTAGTTTCTCTAAATTCTTTGGGTCAGGGGTCATGTTTCCCTGATAAACTGTGTGTCCCAAAAATTCCAATTCTTTACATCCAACGCAACATTTGGTTGGTCGGGCTGTTAAACTTGCCTCCCTAAGTCGATCAAACAGCATGTTCAGAGAGTCAATGTGTTCCTCAAATGTTTCTGTTGCTATAAGGATATCATCCATAAAATTTGTTATACAGGGATTATTCAGAGGATCCAATAATTTTCTCATCATTCTAGAGAAGACACTAGGCGCATTCTTCAATCCAAATGGCAATCTATTAAACTCATAGTGTCCTTCTGAGGTACTAAAAGCTAGGTATGGTCTAACCTCAGGCTTTACTGGAATCTGATAGTATCCTTTACTCAGATCCACTTTTGAGAAATATTTAGCTTTATTTAGCCTGGCAAACAGCTGATTTGTATCCGGCAATGGATCCACCTGTCCTTCTGTAATAGCATTCAGTCTCCTGTAATCTATACAGAGTCTATGTTCTCCAGAGGGCTTCCTTAAGAGTACCACACCGGAACTATACGAAGACTCACTGTGCGAAATAATTCCTTCCTTCAATAGATAGTCTATCTCTTCCTTCAAAGCTTTCTCCTTAGCAAACGGAATCGAATATGGTTTCATACAGACAGGTGTGGAGTCTATTAGTTTCATATCATATTCCAATAGGTTTGTATGCCCTGGTCGGTCTGTTAACACCTCTGCATGATTATTTAGAACCTGTTGCACTCTCTCTTTCTGAGTTTTCGTTAAATGTGTACTGATTTTCACCTGTGCTGCTGTCTCACAGGGGTGTAATGGATATTCAAATGATGAAAGTGGTTCCTTTTTCATCTCCATGGCGATGGACAAGGTCAACAAGTGTGTCTCTTCCTGATGTTCTCTTTCCAACTATTTCTTCAGGAGATTCACATGATAGATTTTTTCTTTCCCCTTCTTATCTATCTTATAATTTGTTCTAGACACCTTCTCTAGAACTGTATATGGACCCTGCCATCCAATTTGTAACTTATTCTGACTCCCAGGCAAAAGAAGCAGTACTTTCTCTCCCACAGCCAAATTTCTGTCCTTCGCCTTCCTGTTATAATAGGCAGCATGTTTCTTCCTGGCTTGTTTCAAATTTTCATTGGCAAGTTTCCAGCCAGTTTTTAACCGAGTGGTCAGCTCATTCACATATTGGTATGAAGATGTAATGTTTTCCTCTGCCTTTTCATCAGTCCACGTTCTTAACATAGCTTCGAGTGGACCTTTTATTGGCCTTCCAAACAATAATGTTGCCGGGGCCATACCGGTTGAACTATGGGGTACCTCCCGATAAGCAAAGAGGGCGGCGTGCAGGTACTGGTCCCATGTATCTGGTTTTTCGTGTGCCAACTTTCTCAGGATCGACATCAATGTGCCGTTAAATCTTTCCACTTGGCCGTTCCCTTGGGGATGATACACACTACAATGGAAGTGTTTGGCCTGGAAGATCCTGAAAACTTCTTCAGTTAGTTTCCCCTTGAACTGAGAGCCATTATCAGTCAAGATTTGATTGGGAAAGCCTAACCTTGTGAAAATTGTGAGCAATGCCTCTGCCACATGTTTTGAATCAATCGATGACAGGGCTACTGCCTCTCCCCACATAGAACAAGTGTCCACCAGAGTCAGAATGTAGCTGTTCCTTCTCTTGGTTCGGGTGAGAGGTCCCACAAGATCCACGGCAACTCTCTCAAAGGGTGTTCCCACTATGGGCATTTCCCCCAGAGTTGCTGGTGCAGTCCAATGTTTAGGTGCTACTCGTTGGCACTCTGGACAGGATTTTACATATCGTTTGATATCTTCAGTTATTCCTGGCCAGAAATAGTGACAAGCTATTCGCTGTCCTGTTGCGCTGATTCCCATATGACCACTGAAGGGAATCGCATGCCCTAGTTCCAACACTTTAGTCCTATATGAAGTGGGAAGGACCAGCTGTCCGTGACCATTGGATTCAGATCCAGCCTTCCTATATATCAGTTTTGTTCTTCATATAAAAACTCTCCCTTGCCTGGAGGTGTATGAGATTTGGGCAACTTCTTGAAACATGGCTTGAGTGTTTTGTCCTCAGCCTGTGCCTTCCTCATCTCATCTGGGTGAGTATTTATGGGATTATCCTCCTCCTTCTTTGACTGTGATCTGGTCTGCACTGTTGCCAATATCACAGGTCTCTTGGGATTCCCCAAGAAGACATATCTACACCCCAATATTAGAGGGTAGATTGGCTCATTTATCACTGCTGCTTTTATGATTCCTTCCACATATCGCGTTTTCACTTTTATTCGGGCGACGGGAAGTGTCATGGTAGCTACATCCTTGGTTGCAGTTTGAATCTCCACTGTTTCCGTGGTGTATTGATCGGCCTGCACCAGGTGAGAACTCACAACAGAATCGTAATCTAAACCGGTATCATATAAACATCTTATAGTGACACCATTACAGATGACATCTTCACACACTGGGGGGTGGTATGGTTCCTGTAATTCTTCAGGTTTGCCCTTCTTTTCCTTTTTCCCCGATGTCATAGCAGCAAAATGAGGAGGTTTCCTTCTACAATGGTCAGTGTCATGATTGTTCATCTTATAATTTTTACACCACCTTTTTCCTTGGTTGAAAGATTTTCTTTCATCATATTTCCTTTCATCGAATTGTGGGAATTTATTTTTATTGTCATACCGTGGCCTATCAAATTGGTGCTTACCTTTATTTTGATCCTTAGGATCAAATTTATTAAAGTTCTGTGGTGCCCTAAAGTTATCCACTTGTTTCTTTTTATTACCTGTTACCTCTGCTTGAGCTGCTTGATACCTTTCAGCAACATTTAGCAACTCACCCAGCCTCTCTGCACCTTGTTCCATGAGAAACTTTCTCAGGTCTGGAGCCATGGACTCTCTTAGTTGCTCTATAAGGACCATTTCCTTAAGATCTTGGGTTTTCCCCAGAGAAGTCCATTTCTCCAAGTATGTCTCTATTCGTGCAGAGAACTGGTGATATGTTTCACCTGACAGTAGTTTAGCATTCCTAAATTTTTTCCTATAAAATTCTGCATTCTTTTCATACCTTAACAAAAGAGCCTGCTTTAGCATGTCATAATTTTCCTGATCACCTCTGCTCATTTTTGCAAAAACTTCATAAGCTGCCCCACGAAGTCCCTGAGATAACTTTAAGCTCCACCTTTCTCTCTCTAACCCATACGTGGTAGCTAATAGTTCATATCTATTTATATAGCTCTCAATATCATCGTCTTTCTCAACAAAATGATCTAAATGAAAGTTCATAGCTGAGGTTGAGGCTCCCTGAGTAACCGTAGCATCAGAGGCAAAGGGACTGGCACCATTTTCAGGAGCATGGCCTTGAAACTCAAACTCCCTTAGTCGTAATTCATGTTCCCTTTGTAATCTTTTCTCCTCCTTTTCTGCTTCCCTCTCTGCAGCTAATCTCTTCTCTTCCCTTTCTGCAGCTAATCTTTTGTCTTCTCTTTCTGCTTCCAATTTCTTAGCCTCTTTGTCAGCCTCAATCTGCAACCTCTTAGTCTCAGCCTCTAACTTTCTTTCGGCCTCTTTTTCTAATCTTCTTTCTTCGCGTTCAATAAATTTGTCACATTCCGTGGTGACATAGGCAACCATAACTTGCCCATCTAATCCTAACTCTTTTGCAGTCTGTACAGCAGCAGATCGAAACTTGGCCAGGTCCGCCATTGTCTATCAGGTAAATTTCTACAATGTCTAACCAACAATTTAATCTCTAAATATATCTAATGGACAACACAGGCACCGTGAGCTCAACCTTATTTAATTCCACCCAAGGATACCTTTTAATTCTTATATTCCCTGAAGTGAATTACCCCCAATATTTTTAATAGGGAAAGATTCAAAATCCCAAGAGCGAGACCCCAATATATGTGGTGAAGTGGGATGTTATAAATATTTATATGGGACTTAGTGTACTGACTGAGATCAGCTGTGAAGGTATCTATATCTATTAAGAGTAGTGTATTATAGATAACCTTACTTGCTACCACATATCTATATATCTCAGTCAGAATTATTCTGGAATAGTGTGATGACTACGTTATGTGTCTAGGGTATGTGTATGATGAAGTGTAAGTCACAACAACAGACAGATAAACAATTTAATTTAATCCACTACTCTTGACAACACTGTGACACTCACATACATATAACACTCTATGAGAATATCTTAAGGAGTCACTGATAACTTTTCAAATAACAATATGTATTCATTGTTATCATAAAGGTATATGTGTCCTGATTCAAATACAAAGGAACCAGGAATCACAATCAATTTTAATTACAAGTATATGTACAGACTTTATCAATATGAATATTGTAGTGACATATATTATTAAAATATCCTATGTGTGTCAGTTGTGTAGTGGTAATATGAGGTAATACTGGTTTTGTTTTGTTCAAGCTCTGTTGGTATTTGTCATCATGACTTCAATAGTTTGTCTTTTGGTACTATTATTGGAGATGTTCTCAGTCCTGATATTAAGACAATTAAATTCCCCTCTGAATGTTATTTTTACAAAGTCATTTCAAGATGAGGGGACATAATGTTGAGCTCAGCTGGCCAAATCAGCTTATCTTGCGTGATGGCGGCAGGAAAGGACTCCTCTGCTCGAATTCTCCCCTGGGCTCTGGAGACACCTCACTGATAGCTAAAAAGACCAAGGAGTATGCTGTCCGACTCTGGATTCAGCAAAGCTCTGACCAGGTGCTGCTCAGTACCATCAAGACCACGGTCCCTGAAAACAAGAAGGATGTACCTTCTACTTCATAACTAATTGATACTCTAGTTCTACACTGAGCACAATACAACACAAACATTGAGTTCAGAGCGTTAGGCCAACTGTCAGCTTCATCTGAAATACTTTATACCAGCAATACCCTCCTTAATGGTTACCACGCCTCTGCACTTCCAGCATTATTTCTGTCTAATCAATCATCCAGGTGTCAGTGTACTATTTGGCCATTCCATGCCGTTTTACTTCCCTCCGACACCCTCTGTTCAGGCTGGAGCATTATAGGCTTTATCTCCTGTTTGCCACTGAACTACACATATATATACAGGCATAAATTAACAATTTACATTCAATTTTCATTAAAAGATACTGAATGGTTCAAGCTTACCACAATTCATAGAATAAACACAGATACGTTGATTAGCAATGAATTCTGGCACATTTACTGGCACAAATTCCCATCTGCTTATGTTCCAGGCTTTTATTTAACACAAATATGAGCTGGCTTCAACGCACTGTTGCTTTATCAAGATTATTTGCACTAGTGGTCTCGAACTAACGCTCCTAAGTGAGTATATCAGCGAGTCTAGCCAATGAGGCCACGTTTCGACAAGTGTTTGAAAAAATGTTACCTTTTCACGTCTCCCCTAACAACGAAAGATAGTATTTATAGCCCGACCAATCGTGGTTAGTCTTTCATTTGTTGCGCTCCAATCAATTTGGAGTTTACATGGTAGGCTAATTCTGTAACGTAAGATTTTTTTCAAACACGTTATAAAAAAATTTTTTTTTGAGCAGAAATGATTCCATGCTGTCAGGCATCCCCACTATTTTATTTTGGGTATAATTTATTAATTCCTGGACTATTTGCGTAACGTTTTACATATTCTTGGTCAGCAAGCCCTAAGGAACCCAAATATCCAAATTTAAAAGAGCTACGTGGCTGCGTTCAAAATATGTATTTTCTACCTCCTGTTTCGAAGATGTGCTGTCTGGGTACTGTTATGTTTTCAACCGTAAACCCATCTAATGTTATCCTTTCTAATAAGAGTTTTTCAGGATTTATAAACCTAACTCTGGGATGGGTAATGTATTTTATCACTGTCCGTCTGAAAAAAAATTAGTGCAGGTGGCCTTACACGCGTGATAGTAGTAATTGTGTATCGCGCGACGCGTGTTTAATGTTCGGCTTTCTGCCTCTCCCTTCTCGCTATCCTTTAGTCCATCTGTCTTTTGATCTTGGTAACATAGTGTAGAAAAAGACATGAATGGAATTTAAAATTTAGGTCAACTTGCATATTTCAAGGTTTTTCTTAGAAAGGCAGCACATTTTATTGTGTGTTTGGGAAACGCGTGTATGTTGCAGAAGGCCTTTAATATCAACGTGAAACGTTACAATTTGCATACGCAGTAGAAAACAAGGGGATTTCGAGTACAGTCATTGTGACAGCACCGTTCTTTACCATTCTTCTTCCTTTATTTATTATATGTATTTATTAGGCTTTATATTTACTTGATAATTTATATATGTGGATTAGAATATTCCACGACAAAAGGCACCATTGACTTTGTCAAACTGGAGGAAGGCGTACTCCAGTTTCTCCAACTACGTCATTTGTCCCTTGGGACTGACGGCAGAGATGAGGGTGGGAGTGTTAAATACGAGGGACAGCTTGAAGTTAAGCAATTCTCAAGTGGACCAGGCCGCTAATGCTATGTTCCAGGAACTCTAGCAAAAATGATGACGTACCTCTCTCGCTCACAATAAGAGATGACCAAGCAGATATGTATATAGTTGTTGATATTTATGATGATCCTTGATATCACCCAAACATGGGCTCAGTTACAGATCTCTAGGTCAGATTTCAGTAAAATAACGAGTAGCTAGGATATATATATATATATATATATATATATATATATATATATATATATATATATATATATATATATATATATATATATATATATATATATATATATATATATATATATATCTTCTTCTTCTTCCGTCCTTAGCCACCAACCGACAAAGCAGTCCGTGGCCAGTACGCCTCGTGGCGTCTTAGGGCAACAAGAAATTAACTGTTGTACCGTTACGCCTAATGGCGTTTATAGGTACAACAAAAATTAATTGTTGTTTCCATAATCAGAATGGCTAGCAAGCGGGTGATCAGCCCGCTGTATATATATATATATATATATATATATATATATATATATATATATATATATATATATATATATATAGATGAACGTTGAAGCTAGAATAGCTAGAATATTTGTAATCTAATTCTGTGTTTTGAAGCTTTTTTAGCTTAAAGTTTCTACAACCGGCCCCATGCCCGACCCACGTTTTGTTGTCTTTGACGACATGCTAGATAGATTACAGTATTACTGTTCTTTGCTCACTCTCCAATCCCAGGTACACAGGGAGCTTTTCTTCTGGAACTTTCAAGGTACGAGAAGTTAACCAAAAAAAAAAAAAAAAACATATGGAGAAGAGAACTGGAGACAGAAATAAAAATTGTGAGGAAGACACGGAAAGACCTTGAAATGATGACACGTGACAGACAGACATGACACGGGACAGAAAGACATGACGTGACAGAAAGACCTTGAAATGATGACACGTGATAGAAAGACCTTGAAATGATGACACCTGACAGAAAGACATGGCATGAGTTTGTTATAAGCCAATGCTCCTTGGAGATCTGAAGGGGGTTGATGATGATAATTATGGTGATGATGATGATGAGAGTTTTGATGAATTCTGTGTAGTTTCCGGAAGTCTCTTATGAGACAAAGAAATTACAGGGCAATTGGTCTCTATTGAATGTCGTAAAAAAAAAGACTTATATGATCGAGTGTGAAAACTACTTTGTGTACAACAAATTGCTACTGACACTACCACTGGAAGGGAACATGAGTGAGTTCGTGGCTGGCTTCCAATAATGAGACCAGCGTCAGTTGCCACACTCCGTACTTCATAAAGATCGATAAGAAAACTGCTGACAATGAAATAGACAAGAAAGCATGATCAGAAACATTTCTGTTATACGTAATTCTTGCTAGTTTCCGCAATAGACACTCTATCTTTTGTCCTGCTGAATACTTCACGTGTCTTGTGAGACACTCGAACTGTAACGTTAAGCTCAAGTCGAGCGTTCTCTGAAAGCTAAAAAACAACCCACAAAAACCTGGCGCTCCCGCGTCTGTCTTTTCAGCTTTTATCCTTGGACTCGTAAGACTGAGGCAATCGATAGCCTTTTGTAGTAATTTTTAAACATTTACAACTACGACTCTCAGTATCCAGACATGCTCACATCTGCAACAAAAGACAGAAGTATAAGCTTTTTAAAGAGGAGGGGGAACAGTTGGGCAGATTTGGAGAAGAGAGCAGGGGAGGGAATAGACTTTATCATTCTCGACAACTTGACAAGCTTATTTATCGACAGCCACATTGATCTTTTGCCGTATGCTATAGAAACTGGGCAAAAAGTATGGAATTGATTTCGAGTGATTAAAGTGGAGAAACACGTCCAGCACATGAATGGTTTCCCAAAGTCCCCGCCACACGTTACTTGTCCCGTATACATTTGCATCGGTCCTCAAAGCTGCACTCTGTGATCTCCTGATTAATCCATTACAAATGCCTGTGGTTTGTCGAGAAGAGAGTGGGAACCATCTGTTTGATTGAACAAAAGGGAAAAAAGGACTATGTAAAGTTTTTGTACAAGAAGGAAAATGTAGAACAAATGAGAGGAGAGGAAAAAAAAAACATAAATGCTGCCATACTTTGGATACAACTTGACAAATATATCGAAAATATAGCTAGATACTTGTATATTATTATGATATCAATGACATTGAGTAAAGTGTAGAAAATATGATCATCAGATCAACAACATTGAAAAAGGCATTGCAAACATAAAAGTAAGATAAGTAACTTAGGAGAATAGAAGAAAGTATAGTATAGAAAATATGAAGGGGTATTTACAAGAATGCAGAAATTATAGAAGAATAAATTTGCAATCTTGGATCATAGTTGAGAAATTAAAAGAATCCATACAACTAGAGATAAACAGTCAGGCTTTCGTTAAAACACACCCTGTACAGACTAGATGGCCACATTGAGAACGACAGTTGAACAAAATCTTGAATGGAATTCCCATCTCTACATCGGATTTATGGATTATGAAAAGGCATTTGACAGTGTAGACAGAGAATCACTTTGGAAATTGATGAAGTATTATGAAGTCCCGCTGAAGATCAATAACGTAATATAGAAAACTGATGAAGATATGACACGCAAAGTTCTTCATGAAGGTCAACTTACAGAACCATTTCGGTTAAGAGCTGGAGTTCGACATGGAGGACTTCTTTCTCTATTTCTCTTCTTACTGGATATAAATTCGGTTATGGAAACATCGACTACACACAACAGAATGGAAACCAGTGGAATCTGACTAAACAGTTTGGGGAACAAAAGGGTGTGATTGATTCATTGACTGAAATTGTTCCAAACGATCTGTTACTTATAAACGTATGAATGAGAGACACATTTTAACATTTTTTCAAGAAGACACGAAAGAAATAAACATTAACGTGTACATTTAAGTCATAAGAAAAGTTAACACAAAATTAATTTTCACTTGTTTTACAAATTATTTATGAATAAACTCTCGCTTATTTATAAAAATCATCATCATTGTCGTGGATGGTTTAAAGAGGTATAGGGAGTTATTAGGCCCAGTCTGAGTAGAGGTGCTTATGGTAAATAGGTGAGAATAAAGGTGTAAGAAATAGCTTCCACGAGTAAATAGTTTAAGGGTAGAGTCTGTCTCTGGATTGAGAAGATACTCTAATCCAGCCTATCTTTACGACTGTAATTTCTTATTAGACAATACTACTCTCCATACAGGTAATCTATACGTTTAACCACTCACACGCTCACAATTATGCGACAAACAGTACGCACAAACGTGGAAAACTATGGATAAATGGGTAGGGGTCTGACGACACATTAAGTAAGACTTTTTTTAAGTTTATTATCACTTAAACTTCACAACATCAAACTTTTATATATATATATATATATATATATATATATATATATATATATATATAATATATATATATATATATATATATATATATATATATATATATATATATATATATATATATATATATATATATATATATATATATATATATAATCGTGTACAGACATAGGGAAATAACCCAATAATGCCCTCCCCCTTGTTGAGAAAAAGAAGGATCCTAAAGATAGTTAATAACCCAAAGGTCAAAGATCAGCACTTGGGTATTGAATAGACAGTACAGAAAAGAACAAGTCCCCCTACAATGCTATCCAGTAAAAATATATTACACAATAGTTTAAAAAAAAGGAACAGAAGTTTGCAGGAACAATTTTTCCTGTAACAAATGAAAAATATTTCATTCTTTCTCTCTTTCTCTGATATACTTGGCCACTCGATCGCTCCTTACCTACTCTGGTGAAAAACATTGGTTTTGACTAATAATTGTCCCTATAAAGTCCAGTAATTGGTGTCAACTGAATCAGGCCCCAGTTCCTCCGATATTAATTAAACTTTACACGGGGAACGCCTAATTGGTGATAGGTTTCTGGATACACAAGTTTGTCCACTAGGTTGTTAATGCCGGAACTCTCTGAGATATGTCATTTCCAGTAAACAGCAGGGAAACATACGATTGCAAAAAATAAACTGCTGTCAATTCTGATGGTGATGATACTCCTATCGGTTTGCTCTGGGTGAGTACCGATTATGAACAGCGTCTTATCCTGGGTTAATTCCACATGGGTAAACGACTGTCAGAAGTCGGGAAAAATTGTTATGTATATGGCCACAACGGGCTGATAAACTTCAATGGAAAAAAATATGGGTATTTTGTAAGTTCCCTTAATCAATTACAGTTCAAAGAATGTTATTGTGTCACCCTGGTTGTTCCTGTTCACACTGGTACGGGCGAACGCCAAGGGAAAAACGACACTATTATTACTTCAGTAACCTGGAAAATTATTATGTTGCATGATGTTAGAAAGACTTAAATTGCATGCTGACGAATAAGAGAAGACTCTAGGCAGAAATATGTCTCCGACTATATAAGGAAAAGACGATGGTCATATATCGGTCATGTCCTACGAATGCAAAACAACAGAATACCACTACAGGCGCTCACTTGGGTTCCTGAGGGTAAGAAGAAAAAAGGAAGACCAAAAGAAACACTCAGAAGAACAATAATAAGAGAAGGAAGAACGTTGGGCCTAAATAATGTGCAAGAGCTAAGAGGAGTGGCGTCACAACGAACAACCTGGAGAGCACTGGTTTCTGCCTTATGCGCCGTGTTTGGTGCTTAAAGAATTTATTATTATTATTATTAACTGAGGAAACGACCACAAATAGGAAACCGCTAGCCGCTGGGTTTTGATCAAGCACTGTATTAGGAAGAAACAAACATTTCTAACATGACAAATCCTAGGTTATCAAGCGTAATGCATGATCTCTTAACCTCTCCGTCATTAAATTAAATTAAAAGGCACACGGGGTATTAACCTATACTTGAACGAGTACGGGTTTGATAAAAGCATGCAGCCTTTTCACCTCCAACCCGGTAAACAATCAGCGCACAGTGTCAGTTTTAATTCAGTTATGACTACGCTTCCTTACAAATCTCGCCTGTCATTACTAGCTTGTTGATTGTCGGCGGCTATCGTTTTTTTTTCTTTTCCACATGATATTTAATGCTAGTCACTATATAATTACACACAATGAAAATATAATGCGCATTCTGCTCTGTCACTTCATCCGTCACTCATTGCATTTATTTAGTCAGTTAAAACGTATACTCTAGTGAAAATTAGTTGATGAATTCTTTATATTAAGCTGAACCACTGGTGAGAAAATATATACGCGTTTGCTATTCCGCTAGTCTTAACGCTAGGGACTCACAGTGAATAAAATTGTAACTCTCTAACACATTTAATACTTAGCCCAACTTATATTATTATTACCAGAAAAGCCGAATAATCCCCACGAAGGCCATTCAGCACCATTTCACATAGGTTCTAGCCTACGCGTTAAGATTATCCAAAATTTGTTTAGAGGCTTGATAACTGACTTAAAGTGCAGGCAGTATATATACACATTTTTTGTGATCTCTCTGAAAGATGGCAAAAGTCACAGCTTGGACGTTTCAGGAGAAATCCGCGAGCTGGCTTAAAGAGATAAAAGATTCTACGGTTCGCTCACCTGCTTTGCCGAACGGCATCAGAGAACCGTCTCTTGCGAGTGAACAGTCTTTGATTATCTCCCCTTTTTTCATCAAATACTTAATTCCCCTGAAAATGTCGGACATCAAAGATGACCGGGAAAATTTATAATCGCCCTTGAAGTTACTACCGGGTCTGATCAGTTTCATCACGTGCTTTCTGTCACTTCCCGATGATTGACACGTCAGCTCGCGTGAGAACTCTGTTAAACCGACCGGTTCACCCCCCCCCCCCCATAAATTATCGGGCATGATGCGAATAATAGGTAAACAATTCGTTAGCGCAAGAAAGGCAGGACAAATAGGCGTGGCTAAAATGTCAGTTAACAAAGAGCGAATTGCGTGGGTCTTTGCGTAGCAAAACGTAAACACTAACGAGGAGCAAAGGTGGGCGGATTTACGTAGTCTATTTACATATACTCGTCACAATCATCATCAAGGCCCTTCAGCTCCCGAAGGAGCATAGACCTTCAACAAACTTGTACCAAGTTTTCCTATCTCGTGCCATCAGCTCAAGGTTTTTCCTGTCTTCATTTGTTACTGTCTTCTATTCTCTCCCATAGGAATAAATGATTATTTATTTTTATAAATCAACGGTAAATAAACGACGCAAACTTGTTATAAAAGACATGGTGACATAAACGTTACCTTGTTGCTACACTATTTGTAAGTAACGCTGTGTTGTTTATACAATTCACGGTGGAATAAACGTTGTTTATTCAAGAAGTGCAGGAATAAACGTTGCCTTATGTATACTAGACGTACAGGAATAAATATTGACTTACTCATACAAGACGTGCCGGAATAAACGTTGACTCGTTTATACAAGGCCTGGAGGAATAAACGTTGACATGTTAATTCAAAGCTTAGAGGAATAAACGTTTATTCGAAATCTGCAGGAATAAACGTTGACTTGTTCATACAAAATCTGCAGGAATAAAGACAAGCTTGTTTGTAAAAGCCTAGAAGAAGAAACGTTGACTTTTTTTTATACAAGACCTGTAGGAATAAACGTTGTATAACACTAGTCAACAAATTTTCAAAAGTTTTTTGTACCAGAAATTAAATGTACCATTTCTTATTGATTTTGACATGCTGATTTCAAATATCATAATGAAATTCACCAATTGGCTCTGGTTTTTTTTTAAATGATGAATTTACATTACAGTAATACAAATAATGTATGCTTGTTTACTTCTCTGGGCTAAACAGCTAGTCTTTCTACTTTAGCATTATAAAAATTGTGGTTACATACTCAATTAATTGATATTTTAACATAAAATGATAGAAAAAATAAAAACATTATTTAAAGTTCACATATCATGCTTTAAAAAGGCACATTTGAACCCATTCCGTCATTATTCAGTCGCTGTTCGAGCTCTCTTTGCTTGCTTCTTGTAGTCAATCGATGAGGTGTCTCTTGTCACAGTCCAACAGTAATCAACAAGCATTGAAGGGCTCCAATTGCCTTGATACCTTGTCTCCATAGCAGCAATGTCCTGGTGAAATCGTTCACCATGCTCATCACTGACCGCTCCACAGTTTGACGTAAAGAAATCCAGATGAGAATCCAGAAAATGAATTTTCAAAGACATGTTGCAGCCAAGACTCTTATACTTCTGAAGGAGATTTTCTACAATTTCATTGTAATTATCAGATCTGTTGTTTCCAAGAAAATTGTCCACCACTGACTTAAATGCTAGCCATGCTGCTTTTTCCTTGCCATGCAACACGCAAAGAAACTCGTCATCATGAAGAAGTTTTCGAATTTGCGGACCAACAAATACTCCCTCTCTTATTTTAGCTTCACTCAGTCTTGGAAATTTTCTGATGAGGTATTTGAAAGCCTCATCTGTTTTCTCCATTGCCTTGACAAAGTTTTTCATGAGACCCAGCTTAATGTGCAAGGGTGGCAACAAAATCTTGCTGGTGTCGACAACTGCTGGGTCTCAACGTTCTTACTGCAGGCTGCAATGACTGCCTGATTGGCCAATGTCTTCTGATGTAATGGTCACTTCGTGCACGGCTATCCCACTCACAGAGAAAGCAACAGTACTTGGTGTATCCACCCTGTAGTCCAAGCAAAAGAGCGACCACTTTTAAGTCACCGCAAAGTGACCAATGATGATGATCGTAGTTTATACACTTCAAAAGCTGCTTAATGTTTTCATAAGTTTCTTTCATATGAACTGCGTGACCAACTGGAATTGACGGTAACACATTACCATTATTCAACAAAACAGCTTTAAGACTTGTCTTGGATGAATCAATGAAAAGCCTCCACTCTTCCGGTATGTAATTGATGTTGAGGGCTGCCATTAAACCAGAAATGTTGTGGCACGCAGAAAGGTCACCCTCTTTGAAAAAGAATGTAATAAGCGGCTTCTGGCGGTTCCTATACACAGAAATTGTAACATCTTCTGCCAGGAGATTCCACTGTTGCAATCTGGAACCCAAAAGCTCCACCTTGTTCTTCGGTAAATTCAGATCTCTTACAAGATCATTCAGTTCTACTTGGGTTAGTGGATGTAGTTTGCTCAAAATCTGTGTCACTTGAGGTTGATGGTTCAGGACCACCAATGTCCTCTTCATCAGTGGAAGCAGCTGAAAAGGATTTTGGCACTTTGGGAACTGGTAGGTCATCGCCATGTGGTACCGGAAGTATTGCAGAGGGGATGTTTGGATATTCCAGTCCATTTTTTCTTCTTTGATATGCCTTTCCCAATTGGAGGGACCATGCAAAAGTAACAGTTGTTGAGATAATCAGTGGGCTCTCTCCAAATCATTGGGACTGCAAAAGGCATAGCTTGCCTTTTGCCAGTCAACCACAGTTTAAGATGTGCTGCACATGTATTGGAGCATATGTGTGGCACCCAGCTCTTATCTTGATCTCCTATTCTGCAGCCAAAATACAAACTGTACGCCTTCTGGCATTTCTAACTACGATACTTTTGATAAGGACAAATGCACTAACTAATGGCAAAATTTTATCAGAGATAAGGTATTTATACACAAAGGTGATGTAATCATAGGACAAGACCTGCAGGAATAAACGTTGGCTAATTTATGCAAGATCTACAGGTATATACATTGGCTTGTTTATTCAAGGCCGTGAAAAATAAATGTTGACGTGGTTATACAGGACCTGCAGCATAAACGTTGGCTTGTTAATACTGACTGGGGGGGGGGGGGGGGGGGGGGGGGGGGGGGGGGCATAAACGTTGAAGTGTCTATGCGAGACTTGGAGGAATAAACATTGACGTGTTTATAGAAGACAGACAAGAATTAAAATACTAGCTGGAAGCGTCAAAAACATTAAAAAGCTGAATAAAAAGGGAAATGAGAAAAGGAAGCAAAAAAGAATAATAACATACTTCAACAGAAAATTGGAGTTCACTGACGCTGATGGGGTTGAGTCATTGTTCTGACGCCGGTATAAGGAAGTAATTATTCACCAGGTGTTGTCACTTCACCACCTCCCCCACCACCCTATTCCTACCTCTTGTTCATTTTCACACCGTACAATTTTCATGTATTTCTATAAATCTTTACCCTTCCCCTCCCCCTTTTTAATGCGTTCTTGTCAACACGTAATCTGAGGATTATATCAAGAGGCAGTTTTAGCACGTGCAGCAAATCACATGATCTAGTGAGCGCTTATCCTTTGGTAATTCACTCACACAACATCAACTTCAACGATCGACCCGGTGACCCCCCTGGTACTGGCTGCTGTTGTTGCTGTAAGGGCTCTCAGCTAATTAGTTTGTACAGCTGCAGAAGTGGAAAGAATTGCTAAACCAGGTCGACTCCAGGTCAATGATATCGGCGGATTGACTGGTCTGTGCCCCATGATCTGTTTGCTTACTAGTAACGATAAAAAAAGCGCGTGATCCTTCACGTCTGCTTTCATCTGATTATACTTTGTAGATTCTGCTCGTCTCCTTTCTTACAAGATTATTTTAAGTTACAAATCTTATTAACAGCCTGGCAAGCAACAGATACTGGAGATGAATTGATTATATGTTGATGAAATCGACCTCAGGCACAACAAATGCACAATAAATAAGACCAACAGATCTTTTATTTGATCATGAGCCCTATTAAAACCGATGGACCCTGTGCCAAAACGGGGAAAAATTTCATTACTTTTCTAAAACCTCAGTCGCAAGCACAAAACTCATGAGAGAAATAATAATGTTGTGAATAGAATAAACCCCGTGAAGTTCTCAGAGACTCACTCCGTGAAGTTCTCAGACACTCACCCCGTGAAGTTCTCAGAGACTCACCCCGTGAAGTTCTCAGAGACTCAGATAAGACATAGAACGAATAGGATCACTGCTCCTACAGGCATGTCGTAGAAGACCTATGAGGTTGTTCTTGAGTCTAGCACCATAATCGTGTCAAACAAATTAATGTGGCTATGTATATGTCATGACAATTCGGTTAAATGCTCTGTTGATTTATTACGTCAGCCTGTTGCGGTGCGGGACACTTTGTTACGGAAAAATGGCTAAGCAAAACATGAGTGTCGAAGCGGACGGTTAGGCTTAGGCAAATATCTCGGCAACGAATGGTTGGAATAAGCTCAAATTTTACCGCAATAAAGCCACACTTGGGCCTAATCTATAAAATATTGTATAATATTGCTACATGGAGTTATTGCAGAGATATTATAAATTTGATTGATCGTAAAATGACACATACCTGCAACTGGCGTAAACTATTGGATAAAAAATTGGAGAACAGTCAGAATAATGTCATAATTTTGCACAATAAAGCAGAAATAGTGCTGAATCGAAGGAATATCAGTTGGAAGTACTACTTAATGTCATTATGGAGATATGATGAATTATTGCTTCATATAATGCACACACTGCCATTTTTGACATCACGGATTTAGAGGCAAAAAAAGGTTTTTGATGTAATTGCCTCTCGAAGGTCCGCGCGATTTCCATAAAATGTCCAGGAAATTCAAGACACACATGCTTGAACAACAGTCGACAGTCTATGAGAGCAAGATCCCTACTCGCATCGAAGCCTCTACAAGTATTACTAGAAGAATTCTGCCATTGAGTGTATGTAACTTCTAACACTGTCCCAGTCAGCGTGTTGGTTGTCAAACTAAGGGTATGCTTATTAATTTTGTAAAACACTTTAGATTTCGAAATAATTAATGCACATTTGCAGATTGATATATTTTATGCTTGACTCATCACGTTTATAGTCTTGCCCATGTTGATAGTCTTGCTCATGTCTATAATCTTGCTTATGTCTCTATCCTTGCTAATGCCCGTATGAAGATTGATTTACTATATAACCATAATCCTATCCAGCCTTGGTCAAGCTGAGTCCTTTTTAGGACTGGTAAAAACACAGCAGATAAAGAAAGCTATCAGCCCTTTTCAGAGCTGGCTTTTAAGGCTGAGCTCAAAGTGTTCATCTTTCTGTAATATGGTGCACCTTTTGTCTACATGATCAATGAATTAAAATGTACTATAAGAGATACTTACGACATTGTACATGAACAAATAGATGACATAGACAATGTGATTATCATGAATTAAACGTAGATAATGTGACTTCATGTTAAGAAGTCTATTACATCTGAGACGGAGACACAACAGTAGAGAAGTGGTGTTTAACCCCGACAAGTGCCATACACTGGGCTTGTTGTGTTCCAGGTGTCAATTGGTGAATGGATCCACGGGATACTTCCTGACCTCAGCATTGGGTCTCAAAACCAGGAGTTTTACCCTATTCGGGGTATTACCTTTCCTCAGCATTGTGCCGTTAGGACCAGAAGATATTATCTTTGAAACTGTGTGCAAGACCATCAGTGCTAGCTGGCCTTAGCATTGCGTCTCAAGGACCAGGAGCATCTTATCAAAGATAAGTTTACACCAGCAAGAAAATACTACCACACCCACCAATTATCGTGCAGTTCATGATGAAACTAGAAGCATGAGAACAGTGACTTTTGTAGATAATTCTATTGTGCTATCTGTGCTTGTTAATTTATCATTTACATATATATATATATATATATATATATATATATATATATATATATATATATATATATATATATATATATATATATATATATATATATATATATATATATATATATATATATATATATATATATATATATATATATATATATATATATTGTGATGGTATTGCCTCCCCTGCTGTGCAGTAGTGGTCCAACAGTGGCCAAAACTCAAGAGTATCTAATATGGGCTTCAAAGGTATCTACCTCCGCACAAGATTACTCTTGGCAGAGATGTAGATAGAAGGGTGATGACACTTCTATTACAAAGGGAGTCTTCACAAGATATTCAGATAAGCGAAAACAGTACTACTTTGGCTGAGCAAGTTAATTCTAGAATCTGCAGACAACTTGTGTGAAGGAATTAAGCACTTATTAATTTCAGCTCGGTCAAGCCCCCACCCCTGATTTACTCAGTGGAATTCTTATTATTCTGGTATAGCTCTGTTTAGATTGTGTGTAGTAAATTGACTGAGACAAACATGCAGTAACTTTAAAATGATAAAATCGAAGTTAAATTTGTATAATTACAAATAACAAAATTTAATAATCACTTTAGGTTTTAACAGTTTGAAAATAAATTGAATAGTTTAGAAGAAAAGTTTCATCATTGATTTATAGAAGAAATGATGGAAAAATTCACTTTGGCAGCGTATGTATTTTCATTTAGCTGCCAATAGTAGTTTCTGCTCCCGCTTATGGGTTCTGTTTACACTGCTCTCACTCGGCGCTGGTCAAGGTTAAAGGCGCCTCACGTTCCTAGAACGTCGAGGAGTAACGGCCGAGCTGGTTCTGTGTCAGATAGAGTCTGTTTATATTTACATCTCCACTGATTGAAAAGTGCTCACAATATAAATTGAATATGTTCTCATTTATTTTTACACTGATTTGAAAAGTTTGAAACTTCCATTAATTTAAAAATGAATATTTTCACATAGACATTTCCACCGGTTTAAAGCTTTAAAACTTACATTAATTTTAAAGTGAGTTTGTTTATATGGACATTTACACTGCTTTGAAACTAAAAATTTATACTTAAAATGTACATCATTTCTTTCACCTTTCCCTCCCTGCTCCTATGGAACTTGGCACTACTTTCTGCTTTTAGTTCTAATTAAGAAACTAGCAATAAAGCAATCACCAGCCCGTGCAGTGGTGGTTCATGAATCATCATTCTAAAGGCTGAGGTTGCCAGCCTCCAATGACTTGGACATCTACGAGCGATTTTCACATATTAAAATTCACATGTCAGTATACATATATATGTTAGTTCACATGTTAGTAATGAAAATATAGAAAGTAAAATGACAACTTACGCCAATCCTGGCTCACAGACTTTTTGCTCAGATGAATAAAAGAGGCTTGAATCGGGCTCTTACACGCCTCTGGGGTGTCGTTTATTAAATAAGTTCTCTCTCTGACTCCGTGTGTGGTCCTTCAGTTTCCTCAGTTCCGGTTTCCTTATTTAATATGAAAGAGATTTCCTGGGCTATGAAAGTCCGTCCTAAATTCTCCAATAAAAGGTGTCATGTATGTTAAGAAGGAATTCCTAATTCTAGGCTTCACTCTAGGAAGGTCTGGTATCTTGGCAAGCGATCTTAACAGTGGGATAACACTGAAACGTGTCAGGTTATATTCCCGGTCTCACATGCATCTGTTCCAAAGGAACAATTTATTACTTTATCAGAAAGTAATCTCTTATCTGTGTCTGCCCATCAGTTGTCTCCCCGTATTCCAAGTTTTGGTGATGCGCACACTCATCTTATCGGTGATTATACAGATAGCGCTGGGCAATGTACGTGTTAATCAGTAGCGGCCAAGCTTGGTACAAGGGAATTTTACCAACCTGCCTCTCGCAATATTATCTCTACCGCTCCTTGCAAATGTGAGGTGTTTATCATCCACGAGGAGTATCAGATAACAGACAAGACACAATATACTGAAAGTAGTGAAAGAATATTTACTTACTTACTTAGTCGTTCCCCTTCTACCGTGAGGTGTAGAGGTTTGGAAGAGAGAGCGCCAGACTATTCTATCGGCTGTCTTCCTCCTGGCCTGGTTCCATTCTAGTCCTCGGTCCTTCAAAGATTGTCTAATGTTGTCCTCCCAGCGAACTCTGGGTCGTCCTCGGGGTCTGGATCCTTTGAAAATATAAACTATCTGCTAGATAGTATAGAAAGAAAGTAAGAAAGCGCGACAATTGAAAGCACGCAATAAAATCAGTACCACAAATGCACCGATTACTGAGGGAGTGAAACAGAGATAGAGATGCGTCGCCCCATTCTGTCACTTATATATATATATATATATATATATATATATATATATATATATATATATATATATATATATATATATATATATATATATATATATATATATAATACTAATAATAATAATAAATTCTTTAAGCACCAAACACGGCGCATAAGGCAGAAACCAGTTCTCTCTAGGTTGTACGTTGTGACGCCACTCCTCTTAGCTCTTGCACATTGTTTAATCCCAACGTTCTTCCTTCTCTTATTATTGTTCTTCTGAGTGTTTCTTTTGGTCTTCCTTTTTTCCTCTTACCCTCAGGAACCCAAGTGAGTGCCTGCAATGGTATTCTGTTGTTTTGAATTCGTAGGACATGACCGATATATGACCATCGTCTTTTCCTTATATAGTTGGAGACATATTTCTGCCTAGAGTCTTCTCTTATTTGTCGATTAGTCTTGAATTCTTTCCAACTGATGTTCATGAGTTTTCTAAGACATTTGTTCTCGAATGTATTCAGCTTGTTCTCCAATGATTTTGTTATTTTCCAACTCTCACAGCCGTATGTTAACACTGAGATAACATTTGAATTAAACAGACGAAGCTTGGTATTTATATTCAATGATCGTAATTTCCAAATGTTAGATAATCTATTGAAGGCGCTAGCTGCCAAAGCAATTCTAGTATGAATTTCTCTTGTTGTGTCACCATCCTGAGTCATTTTACTGCCTAAATAATTGAAACTTTCAACTTTCTGTACTTTTTCCCCGTTCAGGATGATATTAAAGGTCTCGTTAGAAAAGTTCATAACTTTAGTTTTAGAGGCATTTATTTGGAGACCTATTTTAACCGAAAGATGACACAAATTATTTACTGCTTCTTGGGATTGTCTGGGTGTTGAACTTAAGAATGCTAAATCATCTGCGAAATCCAGGTCCCCCAGGAATTTTCCATTTGTCCATTTTATACCTAATTGTTCATTGTGGGTATAGTTTCTCATAACCCAATCAATAGCTATTCCAAAAAGTAGTGGTGACATAATACAGCCTTGTTTCACCCCTGTTTCTACTGTAAACCATTCTGTATTCCCTTTATTTGTTCTAACACAACATCTTGCATTGTCATATAGAGCTTTGATTATATTCACATATTTTGTTGGAAAACCATAGGTTGTAAGTATCTTCCACAATGATGGGCGGTGTAGACTATCAAAGGCTTTTTGAAAATCGACGAAGGTGATAATAAGTGGCGATTGCATTTCCACTGATTCTTCTATAATTGTTCTTAGTGTGAGTATTTGATCAATACATGATCGTTTCGGCCTGAAACCCGCTTTCTGTACAGTAATTTGCAAAAAAATGGCAGTCATATTGCTCAGCTAAATATGCTGAAATCTAATTAAATATGTTTGTTCTGCCCCGAATTTGCACTCCACTGAAGTGAGCAAACACTACCAAAAGTTAAAAAGATATTAGCGTAGAGTAAAGTCCCTTGATAATAGAGGAGACGACAATTTATAATGCTAGTGGCAGAAAATGGATACAAAGTCAAAGTGAATGTGTTGAGAGTAGATCTTATGGAAGGGAAGTAATCCTGAAAATGCTTGTTGGACAGAGTGAATTTTGGGTTAGGGCGCTTGCTTGCCGCTTAGTAATGGATTTGTTTAAAAGTGTCTTCTCGTAGTTTCGAGAGACAGAGAGTCAGAAAGCGTGGTGAACGCTTCTCATCTCAAGTGCTGAGATGAATTGATTCTGTATTGTTTTGAGCTGTGGGTGATTAGCTCTCGCAGTGAGTCCATATGTATTTAGACTGAGCTGTGTTTTGAACAGCCGAGTCTCGTGACTGTTTGAGCGGGAGATGAGGGATCTGGGGAGTCTGTTCTGGGCGTTTGACCGAGGTGGTCGAGCCCTGAGGGTTTTTCTGTGTGTGTCCCTGCGCAGTGGATGGAGAAAATGTCGATTAGTGGTTTTTTCGCTGTGTGTGCAGATGAGTATATTGTAACTGCAATGAAGGCAGTCATTTTTGGATATTAAGATATTTAAGTGGCCATGTTCAGGTTTGTGGAGGATATTATTGTAGCTGCCGTGTGAGCAGTCTTTTGAGAAGTGGAGTACTTTATAGGCCATGATTATTGATTATTGTAGCTGCCGTGTGAGCAGTCTTTTGAGAAGTGGAGTACTTTATAGGCCATGATTATTGATTATTGTTACTGCCGTGTGAGCAGTCGTTTTGAGAAGTGGAGTACTTTATAGGCCATGATTATCGATTATTGTAGCTGCCATGTGAGCAGTCGTTTTGAGAAGTGGAGTACTTTATAGCCATGATTATTGATTATTGTAGCTACCGTGTGAGCAGTCGTTTTGAGAAGTGGAGTACTTTATAGGCCATGATTATTGATTATTGTAGCTGCCGTGTGAGCAGTCGTTTTGAGAAGTGGAGTACTTTATAGGCCATGATTATTGATTATTGTAGCTGCCGTGTGAGCAGTCTTTTGAGAAGTGGAGTACTTTATAGGCCATGATTATTGATTATTGTAGCTGCCGTGTGAGCAGTCGTTTTGAGAAGTGGAGTACTTTATAAGCCATGATTATTGATTATTGTAGATGCCGTGTGAGCAATCTTTTGAGAAGTGGAGTACTTTATAGGCCATGACTATTGATTATTGTAGCTGCCGTGTGAGCTGTGAGCAGTCGTTCTGAGAAGTGGAGTACTTTATTGCTGTGAACTGTAATTTGACTATGTGTATTCGATGTTAACGTGTTGTGATGTAATAAACTGTTATTAAATGTCGCCTGTAGTTTCAACGCTCATTGCCTCTGATGTGCGTACCTGTGGTGTGTGACTGTACCTACACACACCTACTTCAACATTCCAGACGTGACAGTAATAATACATATTTATAAATAGCCCTGTGTGGGCGTGGCCTTACTACGGAACCTCGACCTAATTAATGATCTAGCCTGTGTGGCGTTATTGAAATATATATGAACGACAGACACCCCGTTTGCAACAGTATGTTAATTTCACAGCTTTGGAATGAAGGAAATCAAACATGTTCCAACATTTCTAAAACCTTGAACATTCCTGAGCGGACTGTTTACAGAGTTGTGAGTAAATTAAAAGCAGGTAATGGAATCGAGCGAAAAGAAGGTAGTGGGAGGCCAAGAATTTTGGACACAAAGGACCATCGGCGTCTCGCCCAAATCGTTCGGGCTGGTCCAATGAAGAGTGTAGAAAACATACGGCAGCGCATGATCGAGTTGGGAAGCCCAGAGGTATCTAATGCTACTGTCAACCGGGAGCTATACAGGATGAATTACATAAAAAAGCGGGTAATTTCGTCACCATTGCTCACAGAGACTCACAAACAGATGCGCTTGAACTGGTGCCACGAACACCAAAATTTGTCATGGGACAATGTGATTTTTTCATATGAATGTTCTGTTTGGTCTTATCCTGCTCAAATAAATATTTGGACGAAAGACGATGTAACGCCTGTGTACCAGCGACCGAAACATACCCAGAAAGTCCATCATTGGGGAGGGGTGTCAGCAAGAGGTGCCACCCCACTGTGTGTTTTCACAAGAATTCTCACGAAAGAAAGGTACATCGACATACTAGAGGGACACCTTCTGCCATTTATTCAGGTCATGTACCCCGATGGGTGCACATTTCAACATGACAATGACCCAAAGCATACAGCTCATACCACCAAAGCATGGCTGCAAGAGAAGAATGTGATATTGCTGAAGTGGCCCAGCAACAGTTCCGACCTAAACCCAATTGAAAACGTTTGGGCACTACTCAAGAATCATTTAAAAAAGAGTGGACTCAGAGACGTTGAACAATTGAAGAAGGTAGCTGAAAAATACTGGGACAGTCTGACTCACAATTACCTACAAACACTTGTGGGAAGTATGCCTCGCGGATCCAGGCTTGCATTGCTGGAGAAGGCAACATTATATTGTACTGAAACCACTGTTAATAGATAGGGGAGATACCAATCTTCCTCTGGACATACAGTTTTTATTATTATTTGCTTCTATGAGTGTGCTGCGTTGCGAAAATATGACTGCCATTTTTTTTGCAAAGCACTATATATATATATATATATATATATATATATATATATATATATATATATATATATATATATACATATATATATATATATATATATATATATATATATATATATATATATATATATATATATATACACATATATATACATATATACATATACATATACATATACATATACATATATATATATATATATATATATATATATATATATATATATATATATATATATATATATATAATTGGGAGCCACGCTGGTGTAATGGCTTCGGCGTTGTACTGGCGACAAGGTGTTCATGGTTCAAACCCGGGCGTCGGCGTTTGAAGAAATGTTTACGGCCGGAAATTTGACTGAATAGCCTGAACGGCTCCTGTGATAAACCCTCTGTGGATGGGAAGGAGCGAAGCTCCTGACCGGGTTGGAAGGAAAGTCCTCAGGTTCCCCAGCCTCGCAATGACATGTTGTAACCGCGTATACCGTAAGTTTTCAGATACAGGCTATATTAACATATAAAATAAATTTTTATAGAAACAGAAGATTAAAAAAGTCTTGGCGCAGATGTTTAATTAAACCAGGTTAGCTTCGAAAAGCCACGCATTATTTTAGGCTAAGCTTCGCTTCGTAACGCCAAGCATTGGTCACGTGATTTCCCACCAATGGTGAAGCTCAGTCCTTTTTTTGCTTCCCCCCGGAATGAACGAGAGATGAAGCCATTTTTTTAGTCAGTAATGAATTTAGAGCGGTGGAGACAAGACGTAATTCTCTTTGCTCAGTGATATTCTATAGAGGAGATTGACTTCGCACAATTAAAGCAACTGTGTAATTTCGAAACGTAGAATAATTTGTTTGTGAATTCATGAAAACTGTAAGTAGTGCTAAGAATTGCATGCAATAACTGTTAGAGCCCACAGTTATAACTGAAACGGAGCTACGCTCGAAAACTGGGTAAAGAATTGTAAACCCAGGCATATATCTGAAACTTTTACCAAGAATGAAGGTCCTTAAGCTGAGAGAAAGTCAAACTAAGGAATACTAATGAATAAGAGAAAGTTTGGCTCTTCATTGAAATGAAGAGATAAGAAAAACGTGAAAATCTAGACCACATTAACAAATAAACGAAGGAACACTAGAAGGATAGAGGAGCCACGCCATGTTTTAGCAACTTGAAAAGATTACGAGATGCAATAAGGAATATTGCATCATTAAAATAATGCATTGACTTTTTATGCTTGTTTATTAAATGTCAACATGCTATTATGCAAATTTGGTGTGGTTACCATTTGACTTAACCCAGTTCTTGTTGGAAATTGAATAAACATTTGTTTCATTGAACACAAATGCTGTTGACGAATCATATGTTTGCAGTTAGCCATCATACAAGTTATTAAAGGATCATGCCAAAGCTAATCGTTGCAGGTGCAACACAAATAATAACCATATGCTCTAAAAATAAAACATCATAGAGGATTGTCCCCGAACCTGGTAAATTCCTGTAAGTCTGTAGAGAGAAATCATCACCTCTAGCAGGCTAGCTAGTAATCAAAATCTAATACTCTCGAGTTAAACAGCAACCCCCACTACCCTGCCCGGCCACACATTGCAACTTGGTGCCCGTGATCAGTCCTCATTTAAAAAAAAAGGTATTGAGCAGGAAAACACACATACAACTTGTTGCCTACAGACCAGTCCTCTACAAAAGAGCAGAAGCGAAGATGGATCAATTAATGGAAAATTTCCAGCAACTTGGGGTAGAACAGCAGCAGCAACAGGAAAACTGATTCGCTCATGCACAACCGTTGCAGCCCCCAGTCAATCCAAATATGGAGGAACCCACATTGATAGCGCTACAGCGCCTTACTGAGAACTTAGAAAAGAATAGCAATTATGCAAAATTATCCCAAGTTAGGTCCATAGTACAACCATTCGAGGGAGAATATAAGAAAACAAATTCAGGAGATGGTTGGCCGACATAGACAAATTTGCGGCAATAGCAGAAACAACAAATGATGAAGAGAAAAAGAAAATCGCTCTGTTAGGTTCTGATTCGTACGTGACTGATTTTTTAAGAAGGAGGTCCCAGCAGTACCCCACAGAAACCTACGAGTCCCTAAAAAAAGAGCTCACCCAGAGATATGGGGAAATCATAGACAAAATGCATGCTTGGTCAGTCCTTAGAAGCATGAAACAGGAAAGAGATGAATCGGTACAACTTTTTGGAGATCGATTCCTCAATATGGCAGAAGAGGCATTTTGCGGAGAAATCCCTACCACACCTGATGTAGAAATACAGTTAGTGGGGATATTTGCCGATGGCCTTAGAGCGGAAAATATCAGAAGGCATCTTATTAGAAAAGACACCAAGACTATTGCGAAAACAATCCAAGCAGCAATACAGGAGGAAAATCTTCACCGAAGGTTCCAACAAAGAGCAGGTAGGGAACCCCGACCAGAATATAGGGACTATGATGAGCATGAGCCTATGGAAGTTGACCATACCAGGAGGCAATGGACTCGCCCACGAATACGTGATGATAGACCCCGCAATTATAGACCCCCCACACAGAGGCAAAACGACGTCAATAATGTCAATACAAACGGATGCTTTACATGCGGTAGGCTCGGACATGGTTACAAGTCCTGTAGAGCAAATTACAATCATGCACCACCCAGAAGAGGAGGTTACCAACCACAACAACCCGCACCACCCCCACGTGATTACACCAGAAATCAGTATACCAGAGGCGCACCTCAACCCCTCATGCGTCAGGGAAACGGCCGCGCCACTCACTAAACAGGACCGTTAGTGAGGGCAACAATCACAGAAACTGGTCCAAAACAAAAGAAACAACACAGAACAGAAATTGTCAAGTGGGCCCATCCAGTAAAATACAATATGAAGAAATGTTGCATGATGGAACTAAAATACATCCGGACCCCAGTTTCCTGCATCATGTCTATACAGGGCCAACAATATAGGGCACTGGTAGATACAGGAGCATCCATCAGCCTTATTAGGTTCCAGCTGTTCAAGAGGATCCAACACTTAGTACGATTTCAACCGTCCAAAACACACCTAGCTTCAGTCACGGGACAAAGACTAAATTCAGTTGGGACAGCATGGCTAAAATTTTCCTTAGGCGAAACAAATTTTGAACACCCATTTGTCATTACTAAAGGAATGTCTAGAAATCTTATCCTAGGGAGAGATTTTTTTAACAAACACAAAGTTCGAATATACTATGACCTCCACAAAATCAAAGTCAACAATACGTACATAGATCTCCAGGACGATATCCACATAGCGTCTTTAGTAAGGATTACAGCTCCCATAACGGTGGCTCCAAACTCCCTGGTCATAGCAAAAGGCAGAGTAAAAAATCTGAGTACATAACACCAGGGCAATCAATTCAAGTACAGCCCCTAGCAGAAGAAAGCATTATTGATGACCCATTGTTGCAAATTACAGAGGGAATCGCTGAAGTCTCGAAGTCCAGAGATTTCCCCATCATGATATTGAATATGTCAGGAAAAACTACCACTATAAAAAGAGGCACAGTTGTAGCGCAAGTGGATACGTCAACAATAAGACAAACCAAAACCAATAGAGACCATCCACAAATTGTCTCAACCACTCCCACTGGACATAATGCACGAAATCGCAGTACAAATAACCATAGTACACGGAAAGTAAACAGTTATAAGGCTTATGCAGAAAAAGGCAGTAACATCAGTCACAGTTATGTTACACCACAACATACCCTACCCAGATGGCAGAAACGAACCAGTCCATACATAAGAAGAGAAAGGCCACAGTATGAAAATGACTATAATTACTCATTCTTGCGCCCCAGCACACCAAGAGAAAAGATGAAGTGCTGTATATCACAGAGTAACAGTGAAACAGAAATTGTCTTGCCAGGAGGATATCCAAAGCGACAAGACAGTGATACATGCCCCATGGAGTATCAATATAACTCAAAAACAGGTGGATATGATAAAGTCCCAAAACCAATTGAAATTTCCGAAGAAAAGGAAGAATTCTTATATGACTATACCACAGGAGGATACTATAGCAGCAAAGTTGGAAACAGAAAGAATGAAAAATTTTCGCCCAGGGAAAGAAGACAGCCCTATAGCACAAACAGAAGAAATACAGTAACGTACGCGGATAAGCGCAGTTACGGCAGAAATAATCAGAAAAAATGGCACAACAACGACTACCCCAGAAATATAATAAGAAATGAATATACAGTAAATGCAGTGACAAATGGAAATGCACACAGCACATGGCAGAGGAGACAGTACCAAGCACAGCCCAATGAACGGCAAAGAACTACGCAAAAGAAAGCCACCGGAATGAACGAGAGATGAAGAAGCAACTGGTTATGTATGATGAAGATGCCATTTTATATTAAGGTGAAACTTTATGTTGTCACAGCTGAGTTGATGCACAAAATACATTAACATTGGAAGGAATAATTTAGTCTTTCGAAGATAAGACAAGGATATAATAGAATATTTGATGAATACCATGTAGAGCAATGATTGACATATGAGGACCATATTTGAATCATTATTGATATTATCAGTAGACAAGAGACATAAATGGAAATCCCATGGAACCAGGTACTAAGGACACAAAATGGAGATTAAATAATGGAGAAAAAAAAATAATGACTGAATAATTGCTACACCCAGAGGTAAAGGAAATAGAGATACATCCGCATTTTTGGAGAAGATATCTTTTTTTTTTTGATTTTTGCTTATTGCCTTTGTAATATGAACATTGTTGTATAACAAATGACTATTCCTTATCACGAATTACAGAATGTTGTAAGATAGTTAGAATAAATTGACAATGTACTATACTCATAACATACCCAGAATTACAGGAGAGAAAATAAATAAATGGTTGATGAAATTGGACATACTGAGATTTGCTCACCCCGAGGATATTGGATAAGAAAATAACGTTATCCCAAGGACAGACATGTCACAGATATAGTACATGGACAATTAATAAGGATATATTTCCAGTACAGAATAAGAGGAATAGGAAGGATCCACATTTTAAAATATTGGAGCACCATGAGCGATGAATTGGACTTATAAAGGAATGGAAATGGTACACTGTATGCAAGGATAACCAGAAATAATATGGTTAAATAGTAGTCAGAGTGCAAGGAACTTTGTCTTATAAGAATATTGTAGATTCCTCACGATCAATTGAATATTTTTTTCTTCCTTTCTATGTCACATTTTTTGAGTGATGACCCCAAAATTTTTTTTCATCTCATATTGTCAAAAGTTCTTACATCTCAGTTAAATGTTTCCATAAATAATTGTTTGATGTGTTTTGCATAAATGTATTGCTAGATAAGGTACATAGGGAGTTACTAAGGATGAATTCTCAAGATAACAGGAGGACTAGAATAGATACAATGATATTGGTACACCATAAATGATACATTGGTGTTATGAAAAAAAAAAAAAAAAAAAAAAAGGAGACAAATATAAATTGTATACAAGGATGCCTCGAGAGTGACAACATGGATACATATTGTCAAAAGTATAAGCAGTTGTCTTAAAAGAGAAAATAAAGTAATACGGAACCCAATGTAGAAAATTCATGATGATTTGGAAACTATATTTTTCTTTTCCCTTATATTTCATAAAATGATAGTAACACATTCGTCTGTTGGTTGCTGAATAATTTGATGTTTGAAAATTGATGTATGGTAAGTCAAAGAAGATCTTTAAAAAAAAAAAAAAAAAATATATATATATATATATATATATATAAAATAATATTTCTAGGGAAGAGTTCACAAAAAAAAAAAAATAATACTGTATTGACAGAAAAGAAGGAATGATTAGAAATAACTGACTAATGGACAGGATCACCACCAGACGTACGGATATTAGAGACAAACATCACATATTTTGAAGAAAAAAAAAAAAAAAAAAAAAATAATAGAACATTTTCTACAGTGACGGACTTAGAACGAGTTTATACACTTACCATTTGGAAAATGTCTATAACAAGGAAACATTCAGATAAATAAATAAGGATAAGCCATGAGGTTTTAATGCTTTTATTGTGAAAAATGATTACTTATAAAAATGATGCTAGTTGTATTATCGTCTGATAAATATGCATATTATGTTTAGAGATGTTTTCTACATGTAATAATGAGCAAGTGGCTCATTCACTAAAAAAAAAAAAAAAAAAAAAAAAAAGAAGATGATGATGAGTACCCATGAAAACATTGGCTATTCTATGAAAGTGGATTGCCATTACCATAGGAATTAGAGATTTTGGACATTTCTTGGAATATTGCAGAGTACTTGGGAAATAGAATAAATAAATACGCCAGGAAAAAAAAAGATTTGTTAAGTCTTGCAGAATTATATATGGAGTAAATAACAGGAACAGAAAAGAGATAACACCCCCCACCACATCCAAGAGAATGTAATCAACTATATTTTTGAATGAAATGTAATAGATTATGATAATCCAGCCAAGTTCTGCAAATAAGATAGTTTATTGTTCATTCCCCAGTGTTGCCACTCGTCACATTTTTTTTAGTGATGACCTTATGAGTGTTTTGCAGATTTTGTTAGGCAGTGTTGCCAATTTGTAAATTTGGTGAAAAATATTATGATGTGATGAATAAGTTACACTTTTTGAAGTTGATGTCCACTACTAGTTTTTTTTTACATAGCAGACGACCTCATATAGACATAGGACCCCAGTATAGGAATTAAATTAAATTTTTTTGGAAATATTTTTGGACTTAGAAAAATTTTTGAACTTTAAATTTTTCTGAAAATTTTTTTGAACTTAGAAATTTTTGGGGATGGATTTTTTTGTTATTGATAGTACTCAAATGTCTCCCTACGGGATACATTTGCAGGGCCCCGGGATCTGTATGTAACCGCGTATACCGTAAGTTTTCAGATACAGGCTATATTAACATATAAAATAAATTTTTATAGAAACAGAAGATTAAAAAAGTCTTGGCGCAGATGTTTAATTAAACCAGGTTAGCTTCGAAAAGCCACGCATTATTTTAGGCTAAGCTTCGCTTCGTAACGCCAAGCATTGGTCACGTGATTTTCCCACCAATGGGGAAGCTCAGTCCTTTTTTTTTTTTTGCTTCCCCCCGGAATGAACGAGAGATGAAGCCATTTTTTTAGTCAGTAATGAATTTAGAGCGGTGGAGACAAGACGTAATTCTCTTTGCTCAGTGATATTCTATAGAGGAGATTGACTTCGCACAATTAAAGCAACTGTGTAATTTCAGAATAATTTGTTTGTGAATTCATGAAAACTGTAAGTAGTGCTAAGAATTGCATGCAATAACTGTTAGAGCCCACAGTCATAACTGAAACGGAGCTACGCTCGAAAACTGGGTAAAGAATTGTAAAACCAGGCATATATCTGAACCTTTTACCAAGAATGAAGGTCCTTCAGACTAGAGAAAGTCAGACTAGGGTATACTAATGGATAAGAGAAAGCTTGGCTCTTCATTGAAATGAAGAGATAAGAAAAACGTGAAAATCTAGACCACATTAACAAATAAACGAAGGAACACTAGAAGGATAGAGGAGCCACGCCATGTTTTAGCAACTTGAAAAGATTACGAGATGCAATAAGGAATATTGCATCATTAAAATAATGCATTGACTTTTTATGCTTGTTTATTAAATGTCAACATGCTATTATGCAAATTTGGTGTGGTTACCATTTGACTTAACCCAGTTCTTGTTGGAAATTGAATAAACATTTGTTTCATTGAACACAAATGCTGTTGACGAATCATATGTTTGCAGTTAGCCATCATACAAGTTATTAAAGGATCATGCCAAAGCTAATCGTTGCAGGTGCAACACAAATAATAACCATATGCTCTAAAAATAAAACATCATAGAGGATTGTCCCCGAACCTGGTAAATTCCTGTAAGTCTGTAGAGAGAAATCATCACCTCTAGCAGGCTAGCTAGTAATCAAAATCTAATACTCTCGAGTTAAACAGCAACCCCCACTACCCTGCCCGGCCACAATGTCATTGGGCCGAAGGGCTGAAAGCCCAAGTGCCGCTGGTTAAGGAAAAATATATATATATATATATATATATATATATATATATATATATATATATATATATATATATATATATATATATATATATATATATATATATATATATATATATAATTAAGTTTTATTTGTCTAAAATAACAAGTTAACTATAAATGTTTAGATTAATTTGCATCTGAAGTTATTCAATTATTTTTCACAGATTCAGTGTGTTCTGTGTTAAAGTAAATTTAAGTGTTTAGGGATTAACTAAGAGCCATACATATACATTCCCTAGAAGCATATGATAGGTCCAGCGAGAGGAAAACTTAGCTACCAGTTCTATTCTTCTACAAATCGGAACTAAGGGCTCAACTTCCCGGCTTTATCTTGTCCCATACCTACGTAGAGTTCACCAGCTTGCTTTTCTGAGTCTGGAAGAACTATTCACTATCTGATTCAAGTGCATCGCTTGATATTATATTTATCATCTACTATCTCACCACAGTATACACTTTCAGAAAATTAACACTTTTAATTTGACGAAGGGATTTTTGGTATAAATCACTTCCTATCCTCGAATCTTTCCTATCTCCTATCCTGGCGTCTGTAGGATAAAAATGAAATCAGTCACGAGTCTTAAAACACTGCTGCCTTGTAGTGGATTTGATGGTACTGTATGGTTGTGATATTACCTAGTGTGATGCATGAGGTCAGCTGTGAAGGCTCCTGAGGTAAATGTAGCTGTGAATTTACAGAAGGCCCTTCTTGCTACCACTTACGACCTCACACATATCTTTTTTACTAATGAATGTGGCTACGTTAAAAATCTAGGGTACTGAAATGTAAGGTGTTGTATTAGTATACACAAACACACACACACACAGATATTTAATAAGTCTAATAATATTAATAAAATTTATAACACACTGAACTAACTCAAGCTGTTTAGAATTTTGATATTAAATTTTCTGTAAGTTTATTTGTTCTGAACCAAGGTTTTATTTTGGTCAGAACATATGAAAGGTTTTGAAATTATGAATGAAATGCATGAATATATGGCATAATAAATGAAAGGTGTGTACATATGTATTTTACAAGACTAGTTAATAGTACTACTGTTTATATTTGTAATTTATCTGGGAGAACGATTAATGGATGTGCTGTTGGGGTGGCTTCATCACTCCCAGTCTATGACTACCAAACATTGTCCATTTACTGATGGGAGGAATACAAGTTTATTTCCCAACATGGTATGTTCTAGTTGATGGGAATATAGTTGGTGTGTTAGTTTGAAAATAAGTTGGTGAATGTCCAGCAGGCCAGACGCTCACGTATCTTGACTGAGTAGTTCTGGTGCTGGAATCCGTGCTTGGGGGCAATATAAGGCTGCTCTGCCAAAATACTATACTGCACGGGTCCTCACTTGTATTTTACAACTCAGCATTTGACACCACTTTGGTGCCAAATAAAAAACTCACAGTTCAGAATTATGAATAGAGAACACAGTTATATGCTAGCAAAACTCAGCTGAGCGGCTGGCTCTAGTATCGCGTCCCTCTAAATATTGCAATTAGCTTCTGGGAATTACACCACTGAAGAATTACTGTGTCTACTACTGGACAATTTATGATGAATGGCAAAAATGCGCGTCTGAGCGCCGATAATATGTTTATCTGTGTCCAATCACCGCCTTTCCCCCTTTTCAAATTTCAAACCTCCTACCAAAAGTCAATTCAGTCATACCTCAGTCAAGTATGTATTATTGTCTGTTGGTCCGTCTGTCTCTACTTGCGTTTTTTACAAAAACACACTTGTTTATACATGCATTTCCTACACGAATCTGCCTCTAGAGTTATTTTTAGCCACAACTTTCCACTAATTCCCCCTCTCTTTCATTCATCTAGATTTTAGCACGTGAGTCTCAAGGCCGCAATTTTTTGAAAATTAGTGACATTTTTTGTTTCAATGCAGTCGCTCGCTGATATGAACAACACAGTCTTTTGTCAATATCTTCATTATTATCTATCCGTCTGTATAAATGAAAGCATATTATTTCTCTGCTCAAGATGGGCCATCAGGCCAGCTAGGTTTTATATTCCTAACATTATTATTAAGAAAAAGTTACTTTTCAAGGTTAGTTGTTTTTTTTTGTTTTGAAATATGTTCGAGCATCTTCTGTAATGCCCGTTTATAATTGCTAAAGGTCCTTCTCGTTTGTCGATTTATTCTACTTCATTCTTAAAACCTTGTGCTCAACTTGGGACGTGGCGACTGTGAATTTTTTTCCTTCTCCCCACCAATTGCCGTCTTTTTATTTTTTATATTCTTATTTTATTAAGCCTTGCTAGATTCATTTCAAGCACAGATTTCATTCAGCAGATCATATTTTTTTTCTTTCTGATCTCCGTTCTCATCTCATTCTCCCGTCTACAGGGTAACCATTTTGCCTTCAACGGGTCTAACAAGTTAAATTTCATGAGCGGGTAGGACTTCTCGCGGCATGGGCGATCAGGTCTTCTAGTAGCTTAATCTTACCAGCTTATAATTTTACTAATTTCAATTTAAAAAATATATAATCCCTTGGGGCTCGGGGGGGGGGGCGCGCGGGAAATTGAAGCCGAGTTGGAGCAGATCGAGTGGGAGAGACGTGGGCAACGAAATAAAACAAACAGACAAGGAAACGGTTGTATCCGGCACCCAAGCAGGGCTGGGGGCTGGCGTGTTCACTAAATCAATCACATGGTGCCGTTTGGGTCGTCATCGCGGGTGGGGGCCTGTAACTAAGGGTTGGAAAAGTGTTGGGTGATTATTGTTGATGTGGGGGTTTTTGGTTTTATTTGTTTTAGAAGGAGTTTGTTGTTTTAAATTTTTTTTAAAAATATACACACATAATCACTCTATCAAATAGCTGGCAAATATTGTCGGCTATCACGACGGCGGCGTATATTTACACGTTAACCGCGTAGTTTTATACAACGGTCCTAAATTATTTCCAAAGATATAAATGTAGGGAGTGGGGGGGGGGGGGGGGGGGGGGGGGGGGGGGGGAGGGGGGGGGGGGGGAAACTAGATAATTTAGTACATCAAGGATCTATAGAGAGTCTCTCTATACGAACCATAATTGGTCAGGAGATAGGATAGCAGCTCAAGTACACCCAAATTGTAAGTATTTATTTCTCTTATATTATACGAGTTTCAGCGGTCTTATGCTATTACGTCTTACTTCTCACGATGTAGATCAATAGAGGTTGTAGTATGAAGCGATTATCTTCTCAGAGACGACTGATCATTTATAATACATACAGGAGGAGTTGAGCAAATTATAGACTCGTGATCTATCTCTCTGCGAGAGAGAACAGATTTTGTTAAATGATATGGGTCGCGGGGGTCCAGAATCTGTGTCATAGGATCAAGTCATGGCGGTATACGTAACTTTTGATGGCTCAACAGTACTTCCCACTTTCGACGGTGCTATCTTCCAGGGATAGCACAGGAGGCACATCAAAGCGCGAGAAATGATGCTGGTGACAATGATACTGACGATATATAAGTCATTTAGCGTACACATGGGTGACGAACGGATACTCTAGTTCTGGTACTTGATGTCTCTCGGTTGGCTGGACGCGTGAATGAACGAACTACGGCCTCATACGTGTTCTATATATTAGCAGCACGTTAAAGTGATTGGGGTGCATGTATCAAATTTTTTATAACATTACTACTAACCTAAGGGAAATAGTTAATCTAGAGGCGTTTCAGTACATCATATAGCGGTGCGATATGCTCCATGTCTAGATCAAACAACGGTTAAGAGCTAGGCTAGGTGGACATTCGTTAGTGACAGATGTGAAGCTGACATCGATGCTTCAAGATACAGATGACTCCCTCTTATATCGGTTCTAGCTCTGTTATGCGGTTAGTACGAATCATCCTGCGACCTGTAAGGAGGCAGGGGAGTACACGCGAGTTACTGGATAATCTACAGAAAACGCGTACTACGACAGTGCAAATATAGAGATCCAGGGAGTGGTCAAGTGAGGGCTAGGCAAAAG
The DNA here is from genome assembly GCA_024509875.1 of Oreohelix idahoensis. Classification (NCBI taxonomy): domain Eukaryota; kingdom Metazoa; phylum Mollusca; class Gastropoda; order Stylommatophora; family Oreohelicidae; genus Oreohelix; species Oreohelix idahoensis. Next base: position 397,094 of record JAMPIV010006983.1, on the reverse strand, counting down.
CATAATGGCGGTCCGGTGGAGAGGCGTTTTTAGCTAGGGCAGTATTTGAAGTAGTCTCCGTTCTACTGTCTTATATAAGTTGTGCGAGATTAGCGAGATCGGTATATGAGGAGGTCTCAGGAGATAAGAGAGAGAGTGACAATAAACAACTTGAGTGCGGAGATTACGGGGGGGTATTGGAAGCCTACATATAGAAGATGCGTCACAGCAGCGAACAGGGACACAATTATACACACGACAGGATAGATACATACTACAGAAACACTTATATCGATAATCGTATTGAAACATTGACTGCAGGAGGTCCTGTGGTCGACCATAGGTAGGCTTGTGAAGCTGTCTACTGGGAGTCACTTTCGTTCCTTGATTAAACCGGCTACGTTTAGAGCGAGGATTAAAGAGAGCTGTGTTGTGAGGAATTACACTGCTCATTATACACATCAATTATCGCGAGCATATCTACTCATTAGTCTCTTAGTGACCGGCGATTTTGACGAATCTAGAGCAAATTCTTGGGCGAGTCAAGATAGAGATCCCTCTGATGTCAATATATACTTCAGAGTGGCCCTGTCAGACTTCCTCATAACTATTATGTGAGACATGTCTGTCAGCTAGAGGCGTTCACACTAGACGATAGTAAAAGCACCAACAGGAAACAGGAGCTGGCGCTGCGGACTAGCATTCATTACATGCGTGAAGAGGTAGTGCCTATGCGCCAAAGGCACAATAGTAGTGCTATGAACGTCTGTCATGGATCTTGATGTGTGGGTCATCTAAGATTTAGCGGTGTCACAATGCGCGCTCGGACGAAGAGCATTCTATATTATGTCTTGTGTTCAACAGGACGACTGTATACAATCATGGGCTGACATGTATGCTAACTCTGGATTTTATTGATTCTCCTCACAGAAGCCAGGAGATTCTTATAGGTGGTGCGATCCTTTCTTACTCTAGAGTATCATATAGCCTCCATTGATAGTACAGGTTATCACTGCAGCTATTTAATTGATTTCGTCAACATACGTGACAGAGGCGGCACAATGCGCTAGCTAGGTAAATTACTCTTCTTTTGTTACATTCTCTTCTTATTATCTATCACTTAATATTCTCTTATGTACTCATTTCATTTCTTAGTAAGATTCAGTGTCTCTACATCGAGTGTGGTTTCTTGTCTTCTACGGCTAGGATAGTGAACAAACGCAATGCATGTGTAGAGGCGCGCGATACCAATGGCTATGTCTCTGTCTCGTTTGAGAGAGGAGCGGGAGTTGCTGATTGTTTCGCTTTCACACTTCTAAGACGATAATGACAATGTCCAAAGGTCTCGATCTTTCAGCCGGCGGCCTCTGATTTGGGTAGGTCGAGCCCGTTCTGTAGATGGGTCGAAAGTTGATTCTATGGGCTAGTCTAGTAACTTAGCACATCATAGTTCGTAATGCTTTCGCACGTGGCGCCCATTCGTAGGGATGAAGACAACACGGTGATAAGTATCAACATGTGGTAGACAGTAGTTGGAATCTTATCGGGGGACAGGGTAGGCTTTGTAGATTTGTGGGGGGGGTGGTCTCAAGTCGGGCGAGCAAGTTCTAATCTGACAAATAGGACTCTAACGATTATTTGCATTCTGCTATTTTTTACAGTTTATCTTATGTATTGTGGGCCGGGTCTTGTGGTGACGAAAGATTGGCGAGCGCATAGTGCCAGCAAGAGCATCAGGTGCCTAGAGTTAAATGGGGAGAGCGCGGGGCGCCTGCAGTGGGGGGCTGGTGAATAGTTTGTACATGTCACAACAGTTGCGAGGGGATAGTGTTATTAAGGAAAAGATGATTCGAGGCGTTATGGTACAGATAGTTTACAGAGATCGGGTCCGAGAAGCTTCTGAATTTTTGTGCGCGACGGGCTGGTTAGGGGCGAGGCTCGGGTGAGTGATTGTTCAGGAGGGGGAGACGATTCTAACTGGTGCCGCCGGATTTGGTAGTGGTGGGGGTTCTAACATTCGTGAGAATGGGTCTGTAGTTACAGAGTGTAACGAATGGCATCGTAGTATATTGGGATGCGAGGTATGTGGTTGGTTGTAACAGTCGTGTTGACTCTTGTCCGTCATCTGGATATGCGCTCGCGGGAGGTTGTAGACGGATAGTGTTAGGCTTTGAGTATCTGGGGGCGTACACTGCAAACATATGTTCTAGAGTCAGGTCTGGGATTGTCTGGCTTTCGCTTCGGCGCGTGAGTAGTGTAGCTTGCGTGGGTTTACTATCTTTCTAGACAGTGCCGGACATCACTAGGGCGAAGGAGATCACGAGGGCATCTGGCGGACGAGGTCTAGTGGCAGGGCTCAGGAGCGGAGAGGTGGGGATGTTCGCATTCTGTAGATCAGATAAGTCGTATTGTCTTATTTGAACTGCTGATATTGTATGATAGATAGCTGAGAGGTCGGGTCATGAACGGCACTCTTGAGTTGTACGGGTGACAGCTGGAGGGGAGATGGACTATACAAGGTGGATCATGCAAGGTGAAGTTTTTGAAGGGCAGCTTGAGACGTGTGAGCGCGCAGTTAGGGGCATTCCTAGGAGGTATTAAGAAGAAAGTACCTGGTTTAATTTCATGTCAATGTAGCAACACGGAGGACAGAAATATGGCTCCGGACGCTTGAGATTCCGGAGAGTAGGACGATCGGGGTGTGAGACGCGTAGTAATGGTGGGCGGCGGGCGGATCTAGAATCGGGGAGACAGTTGTCGCGGAAGTGGTGAGCACATTTGTGGAGATGAGACGCGGATGCTGGGGGGTTGTGTGCTATCGCGGTTCGATTAAGTGCATGCGATATTATAAGGCGGAGGTGGGGGTAGGCAGCTCGGAGGCTGCAGGTAGTGTGGCGGCGTCTAGATAACGCAACTGACTTGGGGGGGCGGGAGGTACGTTGATAGGTGAGGGTTTTTGGCGGTGTGTACATAGAACGAGTATTAGTATTCATGGGGAGATATTTATCGAAGTTGTCTAGGCTGTAGGATGTGGGTTAGGCTTTAGTAAGAGCAGCATCGTAAAGGTGAGTTCGATGGTGTTTGAAAAAAGAGGAGTTGGTTCATTTCAGGGAGATTTTCGAGCTGGGGTGAATTTAGTCGTGTAGGGGTTTATTAAAGATTGAAGTAACGGTGGGGAGTTACAGGTCAGGGCTGTACGAGAGGGGTCTAAAATAGGGGGGGTGGTGATCCTGCTGTAGAGAGGTTCAAGAACTGATGGTAGAGCCGCGCGATGGAGTTGGGGTAGCGGCCGGCACGGGTGCGGAGTCGGTTGTCAGGTTGGGGGGGTTGTTTTAGGTCGAGGAGATTGGGAGCGGTTGGCAGTAGCGTAGGAGCGCAGATAAACTGAGGCGCTGGTATCTCTGGGCGGCTGTGAGTCGGCTATTAGATTATATGTATAGAGTTAGCGTAGTGCGCGTAACCAATTTTTAGTGGTAAAGGAGTACAGGCTAAGCAGATCTAGAGCGTGAGTGTCATATCAGCGACATCGTTAAGACTAAAGAATCGAGATGGGATGAAGCTTCGATCATGTGAGGTTGATTTTAAAGGTCTTGAATGATATAACGGGGAGTAGTTGTGTAAGAGAGGGTGCTTTACTGTGTTTTGAGGGGAGGGCGCATTCTTTTAGTGGGATCTACAGAATACAGGAGACTAGGGGATTATGGCGATGCGTATAATTACAGCGTCTTATGAATTTAGCACGCGATTTGAACATTGTTTTCTTGTCGCTTGTCGCGGTCTGAGGCGTGCTGCAGGTGGCGGCGACGGGGGCACGAACGCTTGTGTTCCTGGTACGTTATGTGCTGTTGGGGCGGGGGCTATATGCTATTTTGCATACTTGGACGACTGAACAACATACATCAACATATCTCGTCTAGACTAGAGTCGCATACAACAGGCAGAGGGCAAGAGCGACCGGACAACTAAACGCGAGTTGCATGCGAGTGCATGGTGATGTGTTGGTGGAGTGGTAGCGTCTCGGGTCAAAGGGAGAACTGCTGTGGGTGCGATGGGTCATTGTCTTCACATGTACAGGATTTAGGGGGGAGGCGTGTAATGCGCTCTGATCACTGAGTTGTGTCAGCAGGGGGAGGTTAGTGAGTTGTGGGTACTAGGGGTTAACGCGTGGATTACTCGGATTCAGAGGGGCGTATGAGTACTTGCACGCCGGCGAGGTTGGTCGGAGAGGGTTCTTATATGACAGCGCGGGTGGGGCAACTCATCAGTCTCTTGAGGTAGTGTTGGGAGTGGCGAGTTGGCCAGACAGGACTAGAGGGTGTATCACAATTGCTGGGCGTTGGAGGGTGTGGGGTTGAGGGAACATCGGAGCGGGATAAGTGAGATAGCGACGGGGGGGCGCCCGACGAGGCTGGATGTCGATATGAGCTACCGTGTGGTAGACGATCTGGTGTGCGCTGGGGGGGGGGTGATCGCGGGGGGGCGTCGATCAAAACCTGGTAGAGCTTAGTCTGGGTGGTCGGTTGGGGAGATGGTGGGTCAGTGGCCTCCTCGCGGAGTAAAGTTATGTATAGATTAGGAATTGTTCTTATGTGGGAGATGGCGGTGGGCTACATGATGTTGGGGGGAGGACTGTCTATCTTCTTACTCTTTCTTACATGTGCTATATCTTCTGTGGGATGCTAGGGCATTCTTGTCTACTGTGGACTATCTGTAGGGATCTCGGTTGGAGCTGGTAACTTGGGGTTGAGTAGGGGCGCGGCTTTGCGTGACTCTCTCTTTTTCTTCTCGGAGTAATCGTCTTCATTGGTGACTCGTGGAGCGATATTGGGCGGTGGAAGTATCTTAGAGAGTGAATAGGTGTATGGTCGAGGGGTGGGGGGACAGTTGATCGCGTCTTGCAGGTATCCGGGGGAGCGGCGGGGGGGGAGGAGGTGCTTGGCAATGGTGTAGAGAGCGGGTCACGACATACAGTCGGCGGCGGGTACGCACACGGGGCCGATAGAATTGTAGGGAGGGGGGTAAGAGTTAGATTGTAGGAGAAGACGCGTGGGAGTCATGGGATATAAACATACTGCTATGGTGGTGTTAGGGGGGGTATGGGTATGGAAAGGGTTGTACATTTATCGCGGTGTGTGGAACTAAATTAAGCAGTCGGAAGATCGTGTAACTGAGAGGGGGACGGCGCGAGAGGCAGGTAGACAGGTAGAGGGGTAATAAAGTATGTGGGGGGTGGGGGTGGGGAGATGGGGGGGTTGATGGGGGGGGGGGGGGGGAAGGATTTGGAGGGAAGAGAATAGTGGAAGTGAGAGAGTATTAGGGCGGGTATGAGGAGGGAACATTGGTCACTCGTATAGAGTACAGAGTTACTACGAGTCAACTATGGATCGAGTTTAGCCGAAAGTGATGTTACATTGCGGCACTGCGAGCGGGGGTGCTAGACTATGGGCGGCGCCGAAACTCTTGGGGCTCTACGATTGACGCTCCTGAAGCTAAAGATGGGAATATATCTATTCGATTAGAGGTCTATCTGTATCATTATAGTATGACCTACTTCCAGCGAGAGATGATATGCTTGACTACTCTCACTATGTTATGTAAGGCTAGATTTCAATTAGCGTACAGTCAGTCCCCACTTGGATGTAGGGGCGTTGTGGCAGGGAGGTAAATGTACTTATGTCGAGTACTAAGGAGCAAGAGACTAAGCACAACTCTCTTTTTCTTCTGGTTGTTGTGGGTTAATGCGGCACTCTAGACTGCGGTATGCGTCAGAAAATCAGGTGTACTGCTCTTTGGGATTGGAGTTCGTCGAGAGATCAGTGCTGAGTGGAGGTTCTCTAGGGCGATATGCGAGATCCTTATGAGTAGACAATATTATTCTAGGGACCTTTGTCTTTGTTTTCCTTTACGACTATCCCATACACTTATTGTTAACTTTTTATTGACAGTGCGATAGGAAAGGTATAGATTGGTACATCATGTACTCTTCTACAGAAGTGATGAGTGTGCGTGGACTACCCTAAGTATGTACTAACATCTGGGATATCTGACTCTAGTACTCTCAAATAAGGAGGATAGAAATTCACACTTCAACTTATAATAGGACAATCACACATCTTGATGCAGTTTCTAGTGCGAGAGGAAGACGCGATGGCGATGCGAGGAGTCTGAATCGAGCTTGCACCACAATGGGAGAAGGAGAGTGAAGGTGAGAAGCGTATACTACTTAAGACTAACAGTGAGAGAAAACTAGAAGTTATCACAACACGGCGATCTACAGTGACTCAACTGCGTATATTGAGATTTTGGACACTACTATATAACATGCTCTACAAGATAAATACTATACACACATACTATGACAATACGAAAGAGCACGTGGTGATGAGAAACTCAAGACACAACACATCAAGCTCGGCCTTAGGGCGCTCCGCGTATCGACTAGCACTTCTTCCATAGGAACGTCTTAGAGAGTCTCTCAACACGTCTGACTCTATCATTTTAGTTGTTGTGCTGCGTTCACAGGAAACACATTGCGTCAACTCGAATTGGGTAAGCTGTATGTATAGCACAGTGTTCATCGTTAGATATAACAATGACCGACAAGAACGGAACAGAGAGGCGTCGCTCGCAAATTAAGGAGACTAGATAACGAGTTCATTCGCTGTATATGAAGTAGCTCTGGTGAATGAGAGATAGCGTTGTGAAGTCGTTATAATGATACATTCTTTAATATCTAAGTTACTGAGTCTAACTACGACCAATTGACAGCGCAAGACGAACATTAGTCAGCTGTGTATAGCTAGTTTGAAGGGACTGCAGTGATTTCGGCTACGAGCATAAGTAACGAATGGGTATCACACTTATATAATAGAGACAATACTACAGGCGGGTAGGAATAGATCTGACACACTCAGAAATACAGACTAGTAGTCAGAGGAGATCGCGCGGTGAACAAAACGTGTTGCCACCCATCACCGACGGACTGTACATTTACAACTGTTGAATGGAGATCAGACTCAGACATGAGAGAAACGATGTGTTTACAAATGCTTGCACATAACGCATGACAAGGGGCAAAGAGTTATAGTGATACACGAGAGACTCACTATACGCATATTAGTATTTCTGCATATTAACAAATATTGGAATGAGTTATTTTAGACTTATTTGGATCGACTAAGGATAAGTATTGCTTCTTGTGAGCTGAAACAGGTTATGTAGATATTGATTGTCAGGAGCACAACTAACAGAGAGGGAGATTGTGGAAGTGTTGAATCATTTGTAAGCCTTCCAAACTATATTCCTGAACTATGTGCCACAGGTAATATCTTATATATACTATTTATATTATCTAGACACATGAAGGAGATTTGGTGAACGGATACTATATATTACGGGCATACATAGAACACACTATACACATTGCGAGTATCAGATAAACTAGTTATATTTGCCTATCTATACAGAGACAGGGGTAGAGAACGAGCATGCTAGCTGTCTTCAAGTGGGAAGAATTAGAACTTACACAAATACAATTGGGGAACTGGTGCGGAGAGCAGCAATAAGAGCGATGGACAACACTTCATCTGGTACTACCTCTCATTCGTCTCACAAAGACGCGTGTGGGGGGGGAGGGCGAGAAACAAGAGAGATCGAAAAACTATACTATTTATACGCTCGGCAAAAATGCGTGCTATGACAAAAGAGAATTGTAGTTAATAATGTGTAACTCAGCTCTCTAAGTGTGTTCTTCTTGGTTTGGTTAACACAACAACGGCTGAGGATCGTTCCTTTAGCCCACACAAGACTGAGGGGGACTAAAGATGTAGATTCTGTGCAGTCTCTACTGCTCATGCGGAGTTCCGGCAGGCTGGATTGACGACCCACGATCTCAGTTTTTTGATGACACGTAAAAACCTGTAACAAGGAAAAATAGGGTCCTAATTTCTGTCCTCTAAAGTCTCTGCACACAATCTTAATTTATCTATATATGTGATGGCGGACACGGCGGATTGCGGTTACTCCCACAAGCGGGATCTGCATAAATATCATGAGTACAGAGAATCGCACATCACTCTGCAGGCACTCTGATAGATACATATTCAATCGGAAGCAGCAGCACACCGTTACACTGCACTGCACTGTCGCTCGAGTACTATATCATGTTGTACATATACTCTGCGTTCTCTCTGTTAAATCTTAAATGCATAGGATCAGCGCATACTCATATAAATACATAGACAAGATAGTCTCAATAAACATCTGAAACTGACTCAATCCGAGAGGGTCAAAGCATTACATCGAGCTGCCGATTCAGAGAGAGCTACGTACAAAGACAATGGAGTTTAGTGACGTCATACACGAACCTTTACATTGGTGACAACGCACTCTGGACAAGGGGTGGTTGAGAAAAAGAGAGGAGAGATACCCTAGTTAGATTTAAGATAAACAAGAGAGGGGGGGGGGGGGCATGAGCTCATCATCAGTGCCGTTCCTGAGTACCTGATGAATGTATACTAACGCTTAAGGCACATCGCGGACGTTAGACGCTCGTGGAGCGCACGAGACGCCGATGGCGAGGTGTTGTCAGCACATATCAGGCGGCAGTCTAACAATATTGTTATGTTCTATGAGAACGGATTATATGAGAACGAGGCCTAGTATGTGCAGGAGATGACTATATTAATTATGTGTTTTAGATGTGTTACTACGTAGAGGAACAGACACTAGACAGTTGGACTGACTATGATAAGACAGTGGTACAGAGAGCACATTGCAGTTCTTGCGAGCGACAAAGTTAGACTGTTATCAGTAGATCTACAGAGAGTTGCAGGAATAGTGTACTATCTAGGTCTCTAATGCTAGAGTGAGGAGATAACAGACACTGAAACATGTTTCTCATAGATCATGGAGAGACAAGTAGATTTCAGAAGTATAGGTAGGTATTGCACTCTCAGCCACACTTGATTAGTTCACACCTCGAGCGATTGACTCAAATAGAGATAGCTCTCGCGATAGCTCCACGAGACGAGCGCGAGAGAGAGAGCGCCATTATTAATTTGCGGGAGTTATGCGAGCGAGACTTCGAGATTCAACTTGATTGAACGCGTCTATAGTGTACTGTGATCCATCAAAAACTAGTGTATCAGACATAGTTAATCTTAGAGCTCCTATGTATAGATCTCGTCGCTCTTAGATTCTCTGCGAATCGTGTCTCAGTAAACATTGTTTGGGTTTGTCTGATTCGAGAGGCCTTTACAGTTGACATAATCTGCGCGAAACACAAGGCTGTATTCTCAACCATGACTACATTGGGAGGAATAGCTATTGAGTGGTAGCGCGACATACTCTTACTGTAGATAGAAGCTATGACGCCTTACTTGAGGTACTTACAAGAAAACACTTGGGTGATAGGTATTCTATAAATGACACACACAAGCGGAGCGGATTAATGACTATTAGTGTATTAAAGACGGAATGGTGAACGGGAGTCTGGCTTCTTGACTTCTGATTCAGCTACCTGTTCTATCAAGTTAGCACATCTATCATTACAACTTGTCTAATGCACCTTCTTTTGAAACAAAGCATAGGCTCGAGATTTGGGGAGTCACATGATTTGAGTCGAGGGAGTCAATCTAGATCTTAGTGGGACACATGGACTTAGCTTGTTTCGACGAGCCTCTACTCAAACACTATTGTTCTATGAATAGGATCAGCCACAACAGAGTTTAATACCTAGACGACCTGCTTATAGCGTGACAGTCGAGCGAGGCGGATCTAGGACTTAGCGAAAGTCGGTTGCGGTGCTTATTTTGTCATACAAATTCTCTCGATCGTACGATTGTATATTTAGGTCAGATCTAGATTATGGTAGCTAGAAGTGCTCTCGCTCATTCACTCTGAGATTCTACATTACTTGCGGTATAGCTGAAGGGGAAGATACAGGGGAAGATACAGTGTGACACAAGGTGATTTAGAGGGTGTGCGCGTAGAAGTCAGCACTAAGTGGGAGTGTCTTTGTATATTGTGCTATAGTATCTAGTGCATGCATTCGAAGAGTTACTTTGGCGACTGGTGGGGGGGGGGGCCGGCTGCGATACACGACGTTAGTGTGCAGGTAGTATTGCTTCTGGTATATAAATAAACAACGATGTGAGAATATAAAGTCTGGGAGACTTTCCTCGTCGGGGAGACTAGCTTCTTGTAATTTATTCCGCTCTACACTTGACATGCGGGAGTGAGGCATTATTGTTGAGTCTGCGAGAATACTGAGCTCCGACTACGGTGTATTGCTTTTGTGTATTACGGTAATGGTTTTTGCATTACGTAGATCAACAACACATAAGTACCCAGAACACCAAACAAACATGGGGCGCGGGGATTCTTTTCCGAACTTGTCGGTAGAGGAGAGAACGTAAAATTGTTTTTTACTCAAAACAGTCCTGAAGGATGGCGTGCGTGCGCGCTTTGCGAGCTTTACATCGCCTAGGGGACACACACATTAGTATGGATGTGGGGGGGAGATTCTCTACTCTATCTATATGTATTTTAGTGAGGAACAGTACGCTGTAACACTGAGTTCGAGCACTCGTAGTTCTATACTGTGATTTCAACGTACGAGACAGGTAGTTAGAAAATTTTTATATTTATCAACTTTGTGCTACACTCTTCATTGTTATTTCAATCGCTGTCTTTTTTTCTTTGTTAGTAATTTTTAACCGTTTACCACCCCCGCTTCTACTCTCCAGTGTGCTCCCACGGCTAAATGTTTACAATATTTTCTATGCCTTAAATGCTTTACGTTGTGCCGTATTTTCTGTCAATTATTTCTGTGTCATAATTTCTTACATTTTTGTCATATTTACTATCCATCATTCCTTACACTACCTCTGTATATTATGCCAATTAATTATCATACGTTTATATCCTATCTATGTATTTTCAAATTTGTTTTTCATCATGTCTCATAATTATACTCGTACTTTAATAAAATAATTCATCCCGTGCTTGTTATATTCTACATTAGTGTTCATAATGTCTGTAGCTCTCCTATGTTGCTGATCATAACGTTCCAAAGGAGTATAGGCCGTCAACAAACACATTGCCAAATCTTCCTATCGCGTGTTATCAGTTCAATTTCTTTCCATCTTCATCATCATAATTTCTGTTCCCAGTTCTCCACGCCGTGTGTGTGCTTTTTCTTTTTTGGTCTACCTCTGCCATATAATAGGATTGACTTGACATTTAAGTAGAACATTCCTAATTTGGTGTTGGGCTTGATTTCTTCTGATCTCCACTCACTTCGCAATGCAATAGAAGCTCCTCTTGCTTTTGTGTGTTTTTTTAAAATATCATTACCTGTTCCTTCAAAATATGGTTCTACATCTTGTAGGGTGTTTCTTCAAATTCAATCATGTTATAATTTCCTGTAATAATTCTAATTATCTATGTCGTTCCATTGTGTATTTTCAGACCATCTTTTTGTGACCTCTGATAGAGTTCGTTTTTGTCTTGCATCTGATTACGGTTGTGGGACAGAAGAGCCAGGTGGTCGCCAAATCTAGATCACCTAGCAGCTTATTCAGACTCCACTGGACTCCATTTGTGTAGGTTGAAGTCACTGTTTCCATAACCCAATCTATAGCTAGTTAGTTAGAAGAGATACGGAGACACGGGGGCATCCTTGTTGCAGTCCGCGTCTATCTCAAACATCATGCCCTCATGTCCGTATTGAAGAACTCTACTCGTCATCTCTTCAAAATTTTCTTTATTGAGTTCACAATCTTCAAGGGGACTCCATAATAACTTATACATGTCAATAACATATTATACCTCATTCATCACCATCATTTCATTTCAGCTACCGAAGGAACACAGGCCTTCAACAAATGCGTGCAAAGTCTTCCAGTCCCTTGCCAACCATCCAAGATATTTTCATGTATTTTACTTTTCATGTATGTTTCCATTCCCTTCTCCACGAGTGTTTAGATTTTCCCTACCTTTTTTACTCTGTGAATTTCAGAACAAGGACTGCAGAGTACTGCTATCAACAGGTCACGTCAATGCGTATCCTACCAGACACCAACATCAGCAATCGCACATGACTGCTGCGCAAAATTAACTTGAATTAATTATACGGCAAGCAATCGTTTGTTTCATTACGCGTACTTTTCAAAAAATAAAACTATGCGACTCAGTGCGAACTTCTGGCAAAAGTCATCACTTGAGTACTCCTCCAGGCAGTTTGCAAGGTTGCTTTTGGATACACCTTTTTTCTTTTCTCGAGAATCGAGAATCATAAGCTAAAATTTGTTTTTTTAAATAGGTTTTCCAGTTCATCAAGATCTCTGCTTAACAAATCAAATCTTGCCGGTTCAACTCATTATTTAAAAGAATACGTGCCAATTTTACAACCGATTAAGAAAAATGAATGCCTAGGATCTTTGGGGTCGCGGGATAAAACCTTCTTTACCACGTAGCAAAGGGGAAGATTTAAAAAAAAATGTAAACCAAAAAATTATAATACAGATTAGCTTGTTTCCTTTCTCTGTGTTGTTGACACAAAATCCTACAAGTGATCGGCAGAACATCCAACAGGTGTCCGACAGAATATAATTTTCACTCATTATGATTACCATGCAGCTTCAGGGAAGTATCCAAAGGCGCCTTGTAATTTATGATTTTGTTTATCCAGTTTTCTCCAATTCATTTATTATAATTCATTTTCCACTCTTCTTGCGCACGTTTTCCATAAATTGTCTTTATTATGTTCCTCAAAGTCTGGCAAATTTTATTTTGTGTAAACACGTTCCTTCATTATTATTTTATTAATTTAGTTTATAGTGTACAACAGCTAGACGTCCTGCACGCTTTTGTAGTGAATGGAGTCTCTTTGTGTTAAACATGGAGCAACCGTTCTAGAATGTGGAGCAATACCCTAGGTTTTTTTGTATTTGAGATACATAGAACAATTTTCTTGCCTCTGCATCTAGGAAATGTTTGATTTTAACTAACTGATAAACTTTCTTTGCCGTTTTCTTGGGCAGTGCATGCATGTTGTGTAATGGCTATCAAGGAATGTTATATGCGGGGGCAGTTAGGTTCTGGCTTGGTGAGTATGTCTTCAATCGTTGCTGATGTTTACGCGAATGCTAGGTTGAGTAGACGAAGGGTTAGCATCATACTTTTCACCTGAACACAGCCACACTGTATCGTTCTTAGCTCGTACAACAGTGTTAATGATTAATCAATAAGTTGGTGAAGACTGGTCCACATCCAAATTTATTCACAGTAGCTCCAACAATAATTCAGCATAAATAACATTAGGTAGATTGCATTCATTAAGGTCCAGTGTCAGTCCATCGTGTTAAACAATGTAAGAGGCATACAATTCATAAATCTCAATTCTGGCCGTACGAGACTAGCGTTCCGGTTAAAGCAAGCCGTGAACGAAGTATGGCGGCAAATGTAAATATATGCTGACGATCGAAAATGTTTACCTCAAAATACAGTCACAATGCTTCCCATGGAAGCTGTAACCCTTGACGGCCCATAAACACATCTTATACAATCGTGGTGACCAAATCTCATTACAAGCCACTGAGAAAATATATCGAATAACACATTCACCACGGGAACACAACCATGGCACGTCTCGTCAGGGCTGTTTACATTTTATCAATAGCACGGGAAACTGATCGCTCGGCTGCGCATGGGCAGACGATACATACGTCACGTTATATATTTATAGCGAATGCAGACAGCTGTATTTCAGCCAAGGATTGACATACGCCTGTGCGCAAAAGCCGTACACAACAACCATCCCGTCCTCTCGGGGGAAAAAAAACAAATGTTTTTTTTTTCAAACATTCACCGAATGAAAGAACGGCCAAAATTAAGTACATCATAATAAAAAATCGTCAACAGTAGAACAATAAATTCTCAAAGTCCAGTCGATGTCAAATCTACTGGAAATATTAATGAAAGTGCATGAAAAAGACTGTCATCAGTCAATACATTATCATAAGAATATGAGAGGCAGAAACAAAGAAATGTAAACTAATAATGCAATAAAGAAAAGATCATCTTGTAATGTATATGTCATAGTGTATGGGCCAAATGAGGATGAGAGAGCAGAGGTCATGGAGGAATTCTTCGAGCTGCTTCAAAGGACAGTGGATGACTGCCTAGATGAAGTTATCATGCTCGGAGATTTTAATGCCAGAGTTGGAAATGACCATGCTAGATGGGGTGGAGTTATCGGAAGATATGGAGAAGATACTCTCAATGACAATGGAAAGCGACTCCTTAGATTCTGCAGTGAGCAGAATCTGATCATTACAAACACAAAGTTCCCACATAAGCGCATACATACATTCACTAGATGTGAACCAACAAAGAATGAGAAGTCAGTGATCGACTATGCCATTGTTCCGAGAAGCTCATTCAAATATGTCCGAGATGCAAGAGTCTGGAGGGGGCCAGAGATTGGAAGTGATCACTACCTGCTAACAATCAAACGAACAACTGAAAGAGTTGCTCAGCCTAGGAACTGCTCAACATCACGCAAGAAACCAAGTAAACGAGCAGAAGAAATGAGCATTAGGACCTACAAGCTGAGAGAGCCAGAAATTAAGACCAGATATCAGGGGCTTATTGCTGCAGCGGTGAGCAACACAGAAGAACAACCTGATGACTTGGAAACCCTCTGGATTAAATTCAAGGATATCATAAAGACAGCTGCTGCAGAAGCATGTGGTGAAGTCCGACTTGGGAACCAGAGAAAGAGGACACCTTGGTGGACAGAGGAAGTCAGAGAGAAAATAAGAGAGAAGAAAATGGCATGGAAACAATACTTAGGAGCTAAAAACACAACAGGACAAATGGAAAAATATAGAGAATATGTGACACTCAGAACAGAAGTAAAGAACAAAGTGCTAGCAGCAAAACAGAAGTCCTGGGAAGAATTTGGAGAAAAGCTAGAAAAAGATGCACAAGAAAACCAGAAATTGTTCTATAAGACCCTAAAGAACATGAGGAAGGAAAAACAATGCCCTCTCAAATTTATAAAGGACAAGCAAGGCAAATTGCTTACTGCCCCGAAGGAAGTAATGGAAAGATGGAAAGAATATTTCTCAGAACTCCTTGATGGTGAGCAAGGTCAAACATCAGAAATGATAACCACTAGCACAGAAGAGGAAACCAATGGTGATGAAGATGACATAAAGATGGAAGAACTGAAGGCAGCACTGGAGAAAATCAAGATGGGCAAAGCAGCAGGGCATGATGGTATAACACCAGAAATGGTTAAGTACATGGGAGCATCAGGCGACCTGTTACTCCTAAGGGTCCTACAGGCAGCATGGTGCAACAAGACCATACCAAAGGATTGGGAGATCGCCATCATAACACCAATTTTCAAAAAGGGTGACAATTGACAGTGTGGAAACCATAGAGGCATATCCCTTCTCAGTGTCCCTGGAAAAATCTACTCTAGAATCCTAGAGCAGAGACTCCGACGCCTAGCTGAGCCACAATTGGATGAGGTCCAGTGCGGATTCCGAGCAAACCGAAGTACTCAAGACCTAATCTTCACACTCAGACAGCTGAGTGAAAAGGCCCTTGAGTATAAGAGAGAGATCCATCTTTGTTTCATAGATCTGGAAAAGGCGTTTGACAGGGTCCCTTGGAGCAAACTTTGGGACTGTTTGGCAAGGAAGAATATTCCAGCACCTCTGATTCATGCTATACAGAGCTTCTACAAGTCTTGCAGAAATTATGTGAGGACAGCAAACTATAAGTCAGAAGAGTTCAGGACCACCACTGGTGTAAGACAAGGTGATATCCTATCACCTTACCTCTTCATACTCCTTATGGACGATGTCATCAAGGCATGTAAGGAGAGAACAAGAAAGTATTCAGTGGGGTACTGGAAGATGAGACAGGTCTATATTTCAGAGCTGGCATTTGCTGATGATGTTGCCCTGATTGCTAAATCAGAGGCACATCTCCAATCCAACCTGCAAGTCTGGAAGGAAGAGCTGGAGAAGAGAGGGATGGTCATAAGCAGCTCTAAAACAAAATCCATGGTGATATCACGAGAAGAAAGAAGACATCAGATTAAGCTGGGAGAACAGGTCCTGGAGCAGGTCGACCATTTTAAATACCTCGGAGCTATTATAGACCGAAAGGGAGGCATCAAAGAAGAGTTGGCCACTCGAAAAGCAGCAGCTGGGCGACTTTTTCAGGCCATAAATCGAGGATTCCTCAGCAAGAGAGAGGTTGGTAAGAAAACGAAGATGGCTGTATACCGCTCCACCTATGTCCCAGTCTTGACATATGGATACGAGTCATGGGCAATGACTACAACCCATAAAAGCCAGATCCAAACCTCAGAAATGAGGTATCTGAGGAAGGTGGTTGAAGTAACAAGAAGAGACATGGTACGCAACCAGACGATACGTCAAGGCCTAAAATGCCACCCCCTACAGACCCAAGTAGAACAGTCCCAACTAAGATGGTTTGGCCATGTCTGCAGAATGGGAGAAGATCGGCTACCACGACAAGCATGGGAAACAAAGAGCCAAGGATCCAGACCCCGAGGACGACCCAGAGTCCGCTGGGAGGACAACATTAGACAATCTTTGAAGGACCGAGGACTAGAATGGAACCAGGCCAGGAGGAAGACAGCCGATAGAATAGTCTGGCGCTCTCTCTTCCAAACCTCTACACCTCACGGTAGAAGGGGAACGACTAAGTAAGTAAGTAAGTAATGTATATGTTAAAGTAATGATATCACTATAGCATAAGAGAATTGTTACATAAAGAGAATTAAACTAATAAACATGCGAAATATAAGTAGGGTTATGTCTTTTAGGGAACATTAAGAAGGAACAAAAAAGAAAAAGTTAGAAGAATTTATACATCATGTAGTTTTCATACTGATCTATTGGTAAAAATGGTACTGCATTGTTTCCAATTGGCAACAATATGTCTTTCACATGTGCTTATAGCACTAAAGTAGAGTTATCCATTTGATACGAAAGTAGATTGTTACTAAGCAACAAAATGTTCAGGTCCTCATAATATGAAGGTATCGAAAGTCAATCATCCAATGTAAATGAGTGGATCACGTAAATACATTTGAAAGTCACGCAGCAGTACTGAATGTCAACCATGCCCTTATATTTGGATCACATAATAATGTTAATTAGTATCGTTAAAGTCTTGTTGAGGGCAGCGGGAGAGTAAATCAGCTAACACATTTTCAGTGCCCGGAATAGCTTGGACGTCAAATGCAAACGATTGTATCAAAATAAAATAGCGCGCAACTCTAGGATTCTTGTGGTTCGATTTCATGAGGAATGACAGGGAGCGCTGGTCTGATTATATAATAAATCTTGATCCAAGAAGGTACCTCTCCAGTTTCAAAACAGCCCAGACGATGGCGAGCAATTCGCGCTCGATTGCTGGATATTTTCTTTCTGCGTCCGTCAGCTTCCGTGATATGTACAAGTTAGGATGAAGTGTACCGTCAAAATTCTGCATCAATACAGCACCAACACCTTTGGAAGACGCATCTGTGCGAAGATAGAATGTCAAATTTCTATTTGGTAACCTCAATATTGGAGGGGTTGAAAATAAACTTTTAATATGAGCTAAGGCTGCTTGGCACTCTTGAGACCAGTGCACATGATTGGGAGAGCCCTTTCTTAATAAAGCAGACAGATCAGCAGTGAGATTGGATAGATTCGAAATGAATCGAATGTAAAATTGAATAAGGCCGAGAATACTGCGCACTTGTTTCTTAGTTGTGGGCACAGGTATGTTCAAAATCTTGGACACATTAGATAGTTCAGTTTTAAGCAAACCATGACCAACTCTATGACCAAGGAATGCTATTTTTCCAAAACCGACAAAAATTTTAGAAGGTTTGGCAGTTAGATGGTGTGAACGTAAAGTGTCCAGCAGTGAAGTGAGACCTAAGAAATGATTTTCCCAAGAAGTAGTAAAGAGACATATGTCATCTATATATGTAATAATATCAGACCTGTTAGAAAAAATCTTACGCATCATCCTGACAAATGTGGCAGGAGCATTCATCAGTCCAAAGGACATAAAATTCAATTGAAATAACCCCTTAGGTGTTGTAAAAGCAGTGAGGGGCTTAGCAGTTTCCGATAAAGGAACCTGCCAGTATCCTTTTGCGAGATCAAACTTAGTGAAAAAAACAGCTGTAGCAAGTCTAGGCAAAAGGTCTTCTAATAAGGGTAAAGGTTCAGCATCAAAGACAGTTATATTATTGAGTTTGCGATAGTCAATACATAGTCTTATATTGTCATCTTTCTTTCTAACAATGACCATCGGGAAAGCAAATGCAGAATTTGATGGTTCGATAATACCCAAACGAAGCATGTCGTCAAGTTCTTTATTAACCTTATCCTGAAAATGGATAGGAATGGGGTATGGTCGAACTCGAATAGGTCGATCATCCGTGAGAAGGATATCATGAGTGATAACCGATGTATGACCAGGGATGTCTGTCAGAACATCGGGGAAAGATTGAAGAAGATCTGACACCTGCTGACGTTGGTCGGATGATAAATCCGTACAGATCGAAACATCCTTCCATGTTTCAGTAGCAGTTAAAGGCATGACAGGAAGATCCATAGGTAAGTCAGGAAAAGCAGATTATTCCTCCTGAATCACAGACAGGGAAGAAAAATGAGTAGTATGCCTTGTGGGCTCATCTACTGCATGAAAGACAGCCTGAAGATATTCAGGTCGAGTATGGAATTCTTTTATCATGTTTATATGGAAAGTTTTGTTTTTTCCCTTAACGTCAAGTACATAGTCAACATCAGAAATGCGTGAAATAACTCTGTAAGGACCACTCCAAGCAATGAGTAGTCTGTTGTCCTTTCTAGGAAGAAGCACAAAGGCTTCATCCCCAGGCACCAGGTGTCTTAGTCGTCTGTTACGATTCTGAAACTGACGAGCTTTTTCTTTAACAGTTTCAGAAGATGCTGTTGCCAACTGACAAGCATCAATTATCTTACGTCGGAGGTTTGCGACATACTCTTAAGATGACTTGGTGTCTTGAGTCATTTCTGAATCAGTGAGCAAATCTTTAATAAGAGACATAGGACCTCTAGTTGAGCTCCGAAGACAAGCTCAAATGGCGAGAAACCGGTCTGTTCATTTGGTACCTCACGGTACGCAAACAGCACGGCGGGTAAAACCCTGTCCCAGTCTTGTGGATAGCTGACTGTAACTTTGCCTAATAATTGTTTAAGCGTCCTATTTAGCCGTTCCACCATGCCATTGCTCATTGGATGGTACACGGAGCTAAGCGATCTGTCAATGTTTAGTTGTTGCATAACACCAGTCATAGCCTCAGAGACAAACTGAGTACCTCTGTCTGAAAGAAGTTTTCTAGGGAAACCTAGCCTGGAAAAGATTAAGAAAAGAGCATCAGCCACGTCTGAGGTGGTGATATTCTTCAGAGGTATAGGTCTGGCCAGCGCGTGCACATGTCAATACATGTGAGAACATACCTGTGTCCTCTGGCTGACATAACAGGAAGTGGGCCAATAATGTATATGGCCATCTTCTCAAAGGGACGTACAGGTATATCTGAAGCCTGTATCGGTGCCATGTGATAGGCTCCCTTTGCTTTGACCTCCTGGCAAGTAACACAGGAGCGACAATACGTAGCAACATCCCTAGATACACCAGGCCAAAAGAAGGAAGAGAGCACTCTGGACCTTGTCCTAGAGTAGCCCATGTGGCCAGCACAATGAGAATCATGGGCGTGTTGCAGGATATAAGTTCTAAGCTGTTTAGGAACCATGACCTGTTGTTTAAGAGCAGAAGAATCTTTAAACATTCTGATCAGGATACCATTCTTAAGGATGTACCATTGACGAGGGGCATTATTTACAAGCATCTCCTCACCACTTACCAAACGAAAAAATTTCTGCAAAGAATCATCATCTCTTTGCAGCGTTGCAAAAGATTCTTTGTTAATAGTAGCATGAAAATCATAATCCTGATTTTCAGGCACAATGTTATCAATCGTTTGGGCTTGTGTTTGAGCCCTTGTTGTTACTGCATTCGCAGTTAAAATGTTTTGCCGTTCCCATTCGATAATTTCACCAGGTGTGCAATCTTTGCCACCGTGGATACGGCCAACAATAAGGTCAGTGATTGGGTTTTTTTAAAAGACACACTTTAATCCTCCCTGTGAAAAATGGAGTCGCTATGTGAACAATAGCTGTGGGATAGAACTCTACTGTTCCCCCAAATGCGACACATTTAACAAAATCTCCAGTGGAGCATGATGGCTGCACTAGAGATTGGCGAACTCCCACCGTTGTGCATCCAGTATCTTTAAGCACAGATACCTGCTTATCGTTTAGTAAGCCTTTATGAAAATGTAAGGTGCCTGTGCCATCATGAGCAGCAAGTGCTGTCATTGTAGGAAGTGGATGACTGCATCTTAATGTAGATACCACATTAGGCTGAAATAAAGTTCGGCAATCAGGACACTGCGAAGCAGCATCAAAGTCAAAAAAAGAACAAGCAGCAGCCTGATTTACCGAAGGATTACTTTGAATAGCCCTAGATGTATCAGCAGATTTTGCTGAGTTAGCATGATAGTTTGTACGTTCAACGCTCCGAGAGCGGAAGGGATGGTTATCATTCTGATTATTATAAGAATAATTCTGGTTTCTATTGTCCTGTGAATAATTAGACCTTCTAGGAGTTGCATATTGGTTACTGTATCTATTACCATTCCAATTTCCTCTACTCCTGAAAAAATTATCATTTCGTTTCCATCCTCTTTGTGGTTGGAATTGGTTCTGTTCTGGTCCTCGAAATTGTCTAAAATGTCCTCTAGACGGGGGAGATTGATTATCGTAAGAGTTACCACCTTGTAAATACCCATAGTTATTACCTCTACCACGACCAAAATTCCTGTCGAGACTCTGAGACCTTGGTCGTATGTTTTTGTTGTTCCAAGATGACGCTAATGCCACAGGTAGAGCCTCTTTGATGTGAGAGTTACTCACACATGTGCCTGGGTGAGCGGTAATAAACTGTCTTCCCAACTCTTCCACCAATGTCATATCCGTAGGTTTCCGTTCATGAAGGTATGATAGGAACTGCTGGTTAACAGAAGACAACACTTTGTCTCTGAGCATTAAGTCCATTAGTGCCTCATGTTTGTGAAATTTTCGCTAATTCAACCCATCTGTTGAATGTTAATTTAATGGCAGCAATAAATTCCGAGAAGTCCTTCCCTGTTTCTGGCAACATGGTCTTAAAACGCATGCGATAGCCATTTTCATCCAATTGGTAAAGTTTAAGCAATAAAGCTCTGGCAGCTTCATAGTTATTCCTACTGGGACCGTCCATGGTACAAACCGAAGTTAGTGCATCCCCTGTGAGGAATTCCATCAATCTACTACACCATTCAGATTTATCAATTTCATGTGCCTCACACACAGTCTGAAAGCGATTAAGGAAGCAAGAAATATCGTCTACGTTGGGTTTGAAAGTAGGCAAACGAAATCTACCAGATCCTGAAACATGTTTGTTTGAGGAACTTTGACTCTCAAAATTGTTTTGTTTAATATTTTGCAACTTGAGTTTTTCAAATTCTGAAGATAACATCTTTTCATCATGTAATCTTTTTTTATCTTCTTCCATCGCAAGTATTTTAAGTTTCTCTTGGCTGTCTAAATCTTCAGCTCTTCTCTTCTCAACTAATTCTTCATTTCTTTTTTCTCTGGCCAATTCTTCATTTCTATTTTCTCTGGCCAATTCTTCATTTTTATTTTCTCTGGCCAATTCTTCAGCCCTATGTTTCTGATATTCAGTCATAGCAAATTCTTTTAGGGCTTCTCCTTCCATGGCAAAGGCTTTGCCTTGTTTAACAAAATAGTCCAAGGTAGCCATTTTGTATCATGTTCATCAAGTATTAAGTAATTGCCAGATTTGTATAATCAGTAATACTAATGGCTATTAACAATGCAATCAATGAATGGTAAGAAAAAAAAAATAATGAAAAAGACAACAAATATAAATATAGATAAGAGAAAAAAAATATTTTGGAGCAGGATAAAGCACTAAGCGACAAAAGACATCATCAGTAAGCAACAAAAGAGAATATAAATGTCAAACTAAAGAGGAAAAATACAGCAAATTCAAACACGCTTACTGCTAAGTCAGAACAACACAGGACCAGAGACACGGTGTTTAAACATAAAATTTGTTTGTAACTGAGAGACAGCAAGGAGAGACCAACAGATACGAACAAAATTAGTGCAACTAAAGCAGAAATACTATACAATGACAATGCACAGAACACAAGACGGCACACCTATACAGACAGTGGTCGAAGAAAACCAGACAGAGGACCTAAGTCGCACGGCGAATATAAGCTGGATATTCCACTGTTGGAAATCTACAAGCAAACCTAACGAAACATCCGGTGTGAGCCCATTGAATCAATGAGATGAACCTCTTGCACCGAATCGCCTCCCAACCAAACCCACAGGGACAAACAAGCTAACATAAAGGTACAGATATAACATGCAAGAAATAAGAACGAGCTCAGACCAATTTAGCACAGTTCACAAAAAGTGCACATAAAGCCACTTAGCTTGGGGCCAAGGATGGTGAATCTGTCGCACAGCATCTCCTGGACAGGTTGTCAACGTAGTAAGGGCACATCACAGGTCGAGCAGCAATAATGTAGTTATTAGATATCCAAATAGAGCAGGAAGCACGACATCATTGCAGTTTTTCTTACAGAAAGTTCAACTTGATAATGTTGGGCCTTGAAAACTTGACAAAACAGGCGTGTAGCAGCAGCCTGATTAATAACATATACATCAGAACTTGATTTGAACTAGGAGTATTCACTGGGATTCTGCTGTAACGTCTTTCTTCAAAAACACAATAATTTGACCAGTTGTACAATGAGCAGAAAAATTTCGTCACAGTCATGTATTTCCACCCGCATCAATTTCATGCCATGCGCAGAGGAAAGTATGCAAAACAGTTCCAGAAATAGTTCATAATGCATAAACAATAGACAACATGGTGTGGTTTCACTTTTTCCGATGTTGTTTAACAGTCCAAAAAAAAAAACGTCCCCACATTGGCCACCAGAAATCTGTTGTGTAATGGCTATCAAGGAATGTTATATGCGGGGGGCAGTTAGGTTCTGGCTTGGTGAGTATGTCTTCAATCGTTGCTGATGTTTACGCGAATGCTAGGTTGAGTAGACGAAGGGTTAGCATCATACTTTTCACCTGAACACAGCCACACTGTATCGTTCGTAGCTCGTACAACAGTGTTAATGATTAATCAATGAGTTGGTGAAGACTGGTCCACATCCAAATTTATTCACAGTAGCTCCAACAATAATTCAGCATAAATAACATTAGGTAGATTGCATTCATTAAGGTCCAGTGTCAGTCCATCGTGGTAAACAATGTAAGAGGCATACAATTCATAAATCTCAATTCTGGCCGTACGAGACTAGCGTTCCGGTTAAAGCAAGCCGTGAACGAAGTATGGCGGCAAATGTAAATATATGCTGACGATCGAAAATGTTTACCTCAAAATACAGTCACAATGCTTCCCATGGAAGCTGTAACCCTTGACGGCCCATAAACACATCTTATACAATCGTGGTGACCAAATCTCATTACAAGCCACTGAGAAAATATATCGAATAACACATTCACCACGGGAACACAACCATGGCACGTCTCGTCAGGGCTGTTTACATTTTATCATGGATGGGTTTGAAAAAAAATCGAAAAAAGGTGATTCGTCTTACGAGGACAAAGGACAAAGAAAATAGTCTACGTTACGGCCACAAGGCCTTCGTCAGGAAAGGAAAGAAAGTGAAGGCTAGATAGGACACATAAAAACTAAATAAAATAAAAACTGGGTACTTCCCTGAAGGCAAGAACCGAAATTCTATCAAAATCACTGTCCTGTTGATAAGCGCGTGGCTGAACAGACAGCGACTTCCGCCGCCGGATGTACACAATGCATACTAAGAAACTAAAAAACGAAACCGGAAA
This sequence comes from Oreohelix idahoensis, assembly GCA_024509875.1. Classification (NCBI taxonomy): domain Eukaryota; kingdom Metazoa; phylum Mollusca; class Gastropoda; order Stylommatophora; family Oreohelicidae; genus Oreohelix; species Oreohelix idahoensis. Next base: position 373,008 of record JAMPIV010006983.1, on the reverse strand, counting down.
ATAAACTACCCAACGTGATAAAAGTGGGGACTGGAAATAATAAGGGACAGAATGAGTGGGAGATAAATAAATATGAAATAAAAAAATGTATATGGCATACAAATAGAAGAATACGATAAGAGTGGAAAGAGTAAAATAGAGCAAGAGAGGAGAGGGTGACCTCAGACAAAGGTGTGAAAAGTGTTGAGACCGGCTGGTTTTAGACACCCCATGCGGTGGATAAGACGGTTCTCAAGCTGTTCTCGGCTGGCAGTGTCAGAGGAGCAGGATCGGATCGCTGTGACCTGGATGTCGATGGGACCATGGTGGTCAGGACCATTGAAGTGTATAGCAACTGGTGTTGACTTTTGCTGAGCGATGTCATTTAAGTGCTGGCTGAATCTGTCCCCAAGTCGTTTGCCTGTTTGGCCAATATAGGTTTTGCAGCAACGTTTACATATGATCGTATAAATGACATTGCGCGATTCACACGTGAAGCTACTAGTGATGGTGTACGTAGCCTTAGGAAAGGACACCTTCTGGGTTGAGATGACATACTTGCACGTGTTGCATCGTGTCCGACCACAGGGTAGTGTGCCAAAGTGAGTGGCATTCTCCTTTGGGAGACGGCTGTGAACAAGAAGATCCTTCAAGTTCTTGTCACGTCTATATGCCACCAAAGGTGCTTCACTGAATACTTTTTGGGTCAGAGGCTCTGCTTGGAGGATAGGGAGGTGGCGGAAAAGGATCTGTTTGACAGTAGTACTGTGAGGGTGATGGGTCAAGATTAATTTGACTCTATCCGAAGTGGATTTATGGTGAGGTTTGAGGGCCTCCAGACGAGAGATGGGGAGCACACGTTGGAGAGCAGAGGTGAGAACATGTTCTGGATAAAGTCTGTTACGGAAAAAATCCAACATCTCATTTGCTCGTAAGTGGAAGTCATCGTCGTCTTGGCATAAACGGCGGAGGCGGAGAAGTTGTGAAAAAGGAAGGGAGTCACGACAAGCCCGAGGATGAGAAGAGGTATACAGGAGGTAGCTGTGGGCATCTGTCGGCTTGTAGTATACTGAGGTATTAAGGCCGGAGGGCGTGATAGAAATAGTAATGTCAAGGAAGTTGACAGATACTGTGGAGACGAGGGAGGTGAACTTGATGGTGGGGTGAAAGTGGTTCACAAAGTCGATGAAGCGGTGTAAATCAGTCTCAGACATATCTGTGAGACCTATGCCATCATCGATATATCTGCGGTAAAACCCAGGGAAAGGACCGGAGTATTGTTGCCATATCTGATGCTCCAAGTGGCCCATGAATAGACAGGCATAGCTGGGACCCATCTTCGTTCCCATGGCAACACCGCTAATTTGGTCAAAAAACTGACCATTGAATTCAAAGGAATTCAGTTGAAGGACCAGTTCAGCAAGACGGAGAAGAGTGACAGTGGATATAGAAGGGCAAGTGCGTTGGTCCAGAAAAAACTGAAGAGCTCGGAGACCATCAGAGTGGGGAATAGAGGTATACAGAGAGCAGACGTCCAGCAAGAAAAGACGGTAGGAGCGGTCTGCTGGGAGTCGGATAGAGGAGAAAGTTGTAAGAGCGTGATTGGTGTCTTTGATGAAGGAGGGAAGATTCACAACGATAGGCTGGAAAATGCTATCGAGAAAGTCAGAAATGTGTTCAGTAGGACAAGAACAGGCTGAGACAATAGGTCTTCCAGGGTTTTCGATCTTGTGAATTTTGGGGAGCATGTAGAATACAGGCTTGCCCAAAGAGCTGTCATGAATCCTGAGATGAGATGCTTCGGGAGGAAGATCATTACTAGTGATAAGCTGTTTAATCGTGTTGTGTACAATGCGATTGTTAGAGACAGTCGCATCGCTGGTCCTGGACCTGTAAAAAGAGCCATTGGTCAACTGGTTTTTACCTTCACTTAGGTACAAGTCCTTCTGCCAGACGACAATGGCTCCTCCCTTGTCAGCCGGTTTGATGACAATGTCGTCTCTACGGCGAAGAAGGGAGAGAGCACCAGACTCCGCCGAAGTGAGATTGGAATAATGCAATCTACGAGGGCGGAGCTGCTGAATGTCATGGATGGTGTTCTTGATATACAGGTCCAGGGCATGAGAGGCTCCAGGTTTAGGTGTAAAGGGAGGTTTAGTAGAGTCAGAAAAGCGTGCGAAGATGTCGGATTCAGCCTGAGACTGCGGAGTGCTGTCTTTCTCTCTAAAATGGAGCTTCAGCCTCATGCGACGGTGAAACCGATGAACATCCTGGAGGAGATTGTATTGGTCTAGGGTCGGACGAAGAGGAACAAATTTTAGGCCCTTACTAAGAACAGAGCGCTCTCCCTCAGAGAGGGGTAGATCTGGGGGGATGCAGACTACCTGAGTGCATGATGGAGTGGAGGATGGAGGGGTAGCTATGGGGGTAGGGATGAGACGGGATAGTTTATGGTGTTTAGACGTGGAAAGGAACTCATGCAGCTGCCGGTTCAGTGTGTGGATAGTGGTGCGTATCATAGAATAGAAAGGGAAGTTGTTGGAGGTGAGACAACGTAAGCGAAGCAGAAGCTGGGTCTGTTGGGCACTAAGGTCTGATAAAAGGCGGGAGTGACTGGCGGCCACTACGCGCATACGTTGAAAGCCACATCTGGTCTCAATTCGTTGTAGGAGACGTTGTTCCCTAGGATTGAGTGTACCAGCAGATGGATGAAAATTGGAAGAAAATCCATTAGGAAGAATTTTGTGGTGGAGGCAGGTGTGAATAAAGTGGAGATGGGAGGTGAATCTAGTTTTCTTGAAAGTAACGAAAGCAAAGTCAATAGCGACACGGGATATATCAGGAGGTAGGGAGCTAAAGCTGGTGGTAACCGACACACGGAGAGAGTTGATAAAATATTTCAGCGAGGGCATAGTGGGGAAAAGTAAAACGTCCAGAAAATAAAAAACGTAAAATATGAAATAAATAAAATATAAAGACGCTGAAACAATAAATAAATAGGGTAGATTGCGGTAATATAAGGTATGAAGGAAGAATAGGGAAATACGAAAATAAATAGGTGAATAGGATATAAAATACTGAGAAAAGGCGATAGGATAGGATCAGGGAGATAAGCAGGATATGTAGATAGAGATACGAGATAACAGAGACACGGTGCAGTCAAAAAAAATATATATAATCGAGGAAGTGGAGGGGAACTGCGGTAAGACGTGGAATACGATGGATGGGTTTGAAAAAAAATCGAAAAAAGGTGATTCGTCTTACGAGGACAAAGGACAAAGAAAATAGTCTACGTTACGGCCACAAGGCCTTCGTCAGGAAAGGAAAGAAAGTGAAGGCTAGATAGGACACATAAAAACTAAATAAAATAAAAACTGGGTACTTCCCTGAAGGCAAGAACCGAAATTCTATCAAAATCGCTGTCCTGTTGATAAGCGCGTGGCTGAACAGACAGCGACTTCCGCCGCCGGATGTACACAATGCATACTAAGAAACTAAAAAAACGAAACCGGAAAATAAACTACCCAACGTGATAAAAGTGGGGACTGGAAATAATAAGGGACAGAATGAGTGGGAGATAAATAAATATGAAATAAAAAAATGTATATGGCATACAAATAGAAGAATAGGATAAGAGTGGAAAGAGTAAAATAGAGCAAGAGAGGAGAGGGTGACCTCAGACAAAGGTGTGAAAAGTGTTGAGACCGGCTGGTTTTAGACACCCCATGCGGTGGATAAGACGGTTCTCAAGCTGTTCTCGGCTGGCAGTGTCAGAGGAGCAGGATCGGATCGCTGTGACCTGGATGTCGATGGGACCATGGTGGTCAGGACCATTGAAGTGTATAGCAACTGGTGTTGACTTTTGCTGAGCGATGTCATTTAAGTGCTGGCTGAATCTGTCCCCAAGTCGTTTGCCTGTTTGGCCAATATAGGTTTTGCAGCAACGTTTACATATGATCGTATAAATGACATTGCGCGATTCACACGTGAAGCTACTAGTGATGGTGTACGTAGCCTTAGGAAAGGACACCTTCTGGGTTGAGATGACATACTTGCACGTGTTGCATCGTGTCCGACCACAGGGTAGTGTGCCAAAGTGAGTGGCATTCTCCTTTGGGAGACGGCTGTGAACAAGAAGATCCTTCAAGTTCTTGTCACGTCTATATGCCACCAAAGGTGCTTCACTGAATACTTTTTGGGTCAGAGGCTCTGCTTGGAGGATAGGGAGGTGGCGGAAAAGGATCTGTTTGACAGTAGTACTGTGAGGGTGATGGGTCAAGATTAATTTGACTCTATCCGAAGTGGATTTATGGTGAGGTTTGAGGGCCTCCAGACGAGAGATGGGGAGCACACGTTGGAGAGCAGAGGTGAGAACATGTTCTGGATAAAGTCTGTTACGGAAAAAATCCAACATCTCATTTGCTCGTAAGTGGAAGTCATCGTCGTCTTGGCATAAACGGCGGAGGCGGAGAAGTTGTGAAAAAGGAAGGGAGTCACGACAAGCCCGAGGATGAGAAGAGGTATACAGGAGGTAGCTGTGGGCATCTGTCGGCTTGTAGTATACTGAGGTATTAAGGCCGGAGGGCGTGATAGAAATAGTAATGTCAAGGAAGTTGACAGATACTGTGGAGACGAGGGAGGTGAACTTGATGGTGGGGTGAAAGTGGTTCACAAAGTCGATGAAGCGGTGTAAATCAGTCTCAGACATATCTGTGAGACCTATGCCATCATCGATATATCTGCGGTAAAACCCAGGGAAAGGACCGGAGTATTGTTGCCATATCTGATGCTCCAAGTGGCCCATGAATAGACAGGCATAGCTGGGACCCATCTTCGTTCCCATGGCAACACCGCTAATTTGGTCAAAAAACTGACCATTGAATTCAAAGGAATTCAGTTGAAGGACCAGTTCAGCAAGACGGAGAAGAGTGACAGTGGATATAGAAGGGCAAGTGCGTTGGTCCAGAAAAAACTGAAGAGCTCGGAGACCATCAGAGTGGGGAATAGAGGTATACAGAGAGCAGACGTCCAGCAAGAAAAGACGGTAGGAGCGGTCTGCTGGGAGTCGGATAGAGGAGAAAGTTGTAAGAGCGTGATTGGTGTCTTTGATGAAGGAGGGAAGATTCACAACGATAGGCTGGAAAATGCTATCGAGAAAGTCAGAAATGTGTTCAGTAGGACAAGAACAGGCTGAGACAATAGGTCTTCCAGGGTTTTCGATCTTGTGAATTTTGGGGAGCATGTAGAATACAGGCTTGCCCAAAGAGCTGTCATGAATCCTGAGATGAGATGCTTCGGGAGGAAGATCATTACTAGTGATAAGCTGTTTAATCGTGTTGTGTACAATGCGATTGTTAGAGACAGTCGCATCGCTGGTCCTGGACCTGTAAAAAGAGCCATTGGTCAACTGGTTTTTACCTTCACTTAGGTACAAGTCCTTCTGCCAGACGACAATGGCTCCTCCCTTGTCAGCCGGTTTGATGACAATGTCGTCTCTACGGCGAAGAAGGGAGAGAGCACCAGACTCCGCCGAAGTGAGATTGGAATAATGCAATCTACGAGGGCGGAGCTGCTGAATGTCATGGATGGTGTTCTTGATATACAGGTCCAGGGCATGAGAGGCTCCAGGTTTAGGTGTAAAGGGAGGTTTAGTAGAGTCAGAAAAGCGTGCGAAGATGTCGGATTCAGCCTGAGACTGCGGAGTGCTGTCTTTCTCTCTAAAATGGAGCTTCAGCCTCATGCGACGGTGAAACCGATGAACATCCTGGAGGAGATTGTATTGGTCTAGGGTCGGACGAAGAGGAACAAATTTTAGGCCCTTACTAAGAACAGAGCGCTCTCCCTCAGAGAGGGGTAGATCTGGGGGGATGCAGACTACCTGAGTGCATGATGGAGTGGAGGATGGAGGGGTAGCTATGGGGGTAGGGATGAGACGGGATAGTTTATGGTGTTTAGACGTGGAAAGGAACTCATGCAGCTGCCGGTTCAGTGTGTGGATAGTGGTGCGTATCATAGAATAGAAAGGGAAGTTGTTGGAGGTGAGACAACGTAAGCGAAGCAGAAGCTGGGTCTGTTGGGCACTAAGGTCTGATAAAAGGCGGGAGTGACTGGCGGCCACTACGCGCATACGTTGAAAGCCACATCTGGTCTCAATTCGTTGTAGGAGACGTTGTTCCCTAGGATTGAGTGTACCAGCAGATGGATGAAAATTGGAAGAAAATCCATTAGGAAGAATTTTGTGGTGGAGGCAGGTGTGAATAAAGTGGAGATGGGAGGTGAATCTAGTTTTTCTTGAAAGTAACGAAAGCAAAGTCAATAGCGACACGGGATATATCAGGAGGTAGGGAGCTAAAGCTGGTGGTAACCGACACACGGAGAGAGTTAATAAAATATTTCAGCGAGGGCATAGTGGGGAAAAGTAAAACGTCCAGAAAATAAAAAAACGTAAAATATGAAATAAATAAAATATAAGACGCTGAAACAATAAATAAATAGGGTAGATTGCGGTAATATAAGGTATGAAGGAAGAATAGGGAAATACGAAAATAAATAGGTGAATAGGATATAAAATACTGAGAAAAGGCGATAGGATAGGATCAGGGAGATAAGCAGGATATGTAGATAGAGATACGAGATAACAGAGACACGGTGCAGTCAAAAAAAATTATATATAATCGAGGAAGTGGAGGGGAACTGCGGTAAGACGTGGAATACGATGGATGGGTTTGAAAAAAAATCGAAAAAAAGGTGATTCGTCTTACGAGGACAAAGGACAAAGAAAATAGTCTACGTTACGGCCACAAGGCCTTCGTCAGGAAAGGAAAGAAAGTGAAGGCTAGATAGGACACATAAAAACTAAATAAAATAAAAACTGGGTACTTCCCTGAAGGCAAGAACCGAAATTCTATCAAAATCACTGTCCTGTTGATAAGCGCGTGGCTGAACAGACAGCGACTTCCGCCGCCGGATGTACACAATGCATACTAAGAAACTAAAAAACGAAACCGGAAAATAAACTACCCAACGTGATAAAAGTGGGGACTGGAAATAATAAGGGACAGAATGAGTGGGAGATAAATAAATATGAAATAAAAAAATGTATATGGCATACAAATAGAAGAATACGATAAGAGTGGAAAGAGTAAAATAGAGCAAGAGAGGAGAGGGTGACCTCAGACAAAGGTGTGAAAAGTGTTGAGACCGGCTGGTTTTAGACACCCCATGCGGTGGATAAGACGGTTCTCAAGCTGTTCTCGGCTGGCAGTGTCAGAGGAGCAGGATCGGATCGCTGTGACCTGGATGTCGATGGGACCATGGTGGTCAGGACCATTGAAGTGTATAGCAACTGGTGTTGACTTTTGCTGAGCGATGTCATTTAAGTGCTGGCTCAATCTGTCCCCAAGTCGTTTGCCTGTTTGGCCAATATAGGTTTTGCAGCAACGTTTACATATGATCGTATAAATGACATTGCGCGATTCACACGTGAAGCTACTAGTGATGGTGTACGTAGCCTTAGGAAAGGACACCTTCTGGGTTGAGATGACATACTTGCACGTGTTGCATCGTGTCCGACCACAGGGTAGTGTGCCAAAGTGAGTGGCATTCTCCTTTGGGAGACGGCTGTGAACAAGAAGATCCTTCAAGTTCTTGTCACGTCTATATGCCACCAAAGGTGCTTCACTGAATACTTTTTGGGTCAGAGGCTCTGCTTGGAGGATAGGGAGGTGGCGGAAAAGGATCTGTTTGACAGTAGTACTGTGAGGGTGATGGGTCAAGATTAATTTGACTCTATCCGAAGTGGATTTATGGTGAGGTTTGAGGGCCTCCAGACGAGAGATGGGGAGCACACGTTGGAGAGCAGAGGTGAGAACATGTTCTGGATAAAGTCTGTTACGGAAAAAATCCAACATCTCATTTGCTCGTAAGTGGAAGTCATCGTCGTCTTGGCATAAACGGCGGAGGCGGAGAAGTTGTGAAAAAGGAAGGGAGTCACGACAAGCCCGAGGATGAGAAGAGGTATACAGGAGGTAGCTGTGGGCATCTGTCGGCTTGTAGTATACTGAGGTATTAAGGCCGGAGGGCGTGATAGAAATAGTAATGTCAAGGAAGTTGACAGATACTGTGGAGACGAGGGAGGTGAACTTGATGGTGGGGTGAAAGTGGTTCACAAAGTCGATGAAGCCACCTCTCTATCCTCCAAGCAGAGCCTCTGACCCAAAAAGTATTCAGTGAAGCACCTTTGGTGGCATATAGACGTGACAAGAACTTGAAGGATCTTCTTGTTCACAGCCGTCTCCCAAAGGAGAATGCCACTCACTTTGGCACACTACCCTGTGGTCGGACACGATGCAACACGTGCAAGTATGTCATCTCAACCCAGAAGGTGTCCTTTCCTAAGGCTACGTACACCATCACTAGTAGCTTCACGTGTGAATCGCGCAATGTCATTTATACGATCATATGTAAACGTTGCTGCAAAACCTATATTGGCCAAACAGGCAAACGACTTGGGGACAGATTGAGCCAGCACTTAAATGACATCGCTCAGCAAAAGTCAACACCAGTTGCTATACACTTCAATGGTCCTGGCCACCATGGTCCCATCGACATCCAGGTCACAGCGATCCGATCCTGCTCCTCTGACACTGCCAGCCGAGAACAGCTTGAGAACCGTCTTATCCACCGCATGGGGTGTCTAAAACCAGCCGGTCTCAACACTTTTCACACCTTTGTCTGAGGTCACCCTCTCCTCTCTTGCTCTATTTTACTCTTTCCACTCTTATCGTATTCTTCTATTTGTATGCCATATACATTTTTTTATTTCATATTTATTTATCTCCCACTCATTCTGTCCCTTATTATTTCCAGTCCCCACTTTTATCACGTTGGGTAGTTTATTTTCCGGTTTCGTTTTTTAGTTTCTTAGTATGCATTGTGTACATCCGGCGGCGGAAGTCGCTGTCTGTTCAGCCACGCGCTTATCAACAGGACAGTGATTTTGATAGAATTTCGGTTCTTGCCTTCAGGGAAGTACCCAGTTTTTATTTTATTTAGTTTTTATGTGTCCTATCTAGCCTTCACTTTCTTTCCTTTCCTGACGAAGGCCTTGTGGCCGTAACGTAGACTATTTTCTTTGTCCTTTGTCCTCGTAAGACGAATCACCTTTTTTCGATTTTTTTTCAAACCCATCCATCGTATTCCACGTCTTACCGCAGTTCCCCTCCACTTCCTCGATTATATATATATTTTTTTTGACTGCACCGTGTCTCTGTTATCTCGTATCTCTATCTACATATCCTGCTTATCTCCCTGATCCTATCCTATCGCCTTTTCTCAGTATTTTATATCCTATTCACCTATTTATTTTCGTATTTCCCTATTCTTCCTTCATACCTTATATTACCGCAATCTACCCTATTTATTTATTGTTTCAGCGTCTTATATTTTATTTATTTCATATTTTACGTTTTTTATTTTCTGGACGTTTTACTTTTCCCCACTATGCCCTCGCTGAAATATTTTATCAACTCTCTCCGTGTGTCGGTTACCACCAGCTTTAGCTCCCTACCTCCTGATATATCCCGTGTCGCTATTGACTTTGCTTTCGTTACTTTCAAGAAAACTAGATTCACCTCCCATCTCCACTTTATTCACACCTGCCTCCACCACAAAATTCTTCCTAATGGATTTTCTTCCAATTTTCATCCATCTGCTGGTACACTCAATCCTAGGGAACAACGTCTCCTACAACGAATTGAGACCAGATGTGGCTTTCAACGTATGCGCGTAGTGGCCGCCAGTCACTCCCGCCTTTTATCAGACCTTAGTGCCCAACAGACCCAGCTTCTGCTTCGCTTACGTTGTCTCACCTCCAACAACTTCCCTTTCTATTCTATGATACGCACCACTATCCACACACTGAACCGGCAGCTGCATGAGTTCCTTTCCACGTCTAAACACCATAAACTATCCCGTCTCATCCCTACCCCCATAGCTACCCCTCCATCCTCCACTCCATCATGCACTCAGGTAGTCTGCATCCCCCCAGATCTACCCCTCTCTGAGGGAGAGCGCTCTGTTCTTAGTAAGGGCCTAAAATTTGTTCCTCTTCGTCCGACCCTAGACCAATACAATCTCCTCCAGGATGTTCATCGGTTTCACCGTCGCATGAGGCTGAAGCTCCATTTTAGAGAGAAAGACAGCACTCCGCAGTCTCAGGCTGAATCCGACATCTTCGCACGCTTTTCTGACTCTACTAAACCTCCCTTTACACCTAAACCTGGAGCCTCTCATGCCCTGGACCTGTATATCAAGAACACCATCCATGACATTCAGCAGCTCCGCCCTCGTAGATTGCATTATTCCAATCTCACTTCGGCGGAGTCTGGTGCTCTCTCCCTTCTTCGCCGTAGAGACGACATTGTCATCAAACCGGCTGACAAGGGAGGAGCCATTGTCGTCTGGCAGAAGGACTTGTACCTAAGTGAAGGTAAAAACCAGTTGACCAATGGCTCTTTTTACAGGTCCAGGACCAGCGATGCGACTGTCTCTAACAATCGCATTGTACACAACACGATTAAACAGCTTATCACTAGTAATGATCTTCCTCCCGAAGCATCTCATCTCAGGATTCATGACAGCTCTTTGGGCAAGCCTGTATTCTACATGCTCCCCAAAATTCACAAGATCGAAAACCCTGGAAGACCTATTGTCTCAGCCTGTTCTTGTCCTACTGAACACATTTCTGACTTTCTCGATAGCATTTTCCAGCCTATCGTTGTGAATCTTCCCTCCTTCATCAAAGACACCAATCACGCTCTTACAACTTTCTCCTCTATCCGACTCCCAGCAGACCGCTCCTACCGTCTTTTCTTGCTGGACGTCTGCTCTCTGTATACCTCTATTCCCCACTCTGATGGTCTCCGAGCTCTTCAGTTTTTTCTGGACCAACGCACTTGCCCTTCTATATCCACTGTCACTCTTCTCCGTCTTGCTGAACTGGTCCTTCAACTGAATTCCTTTGAATTCAATGGTCAGTTTTTTGACCAAATTAGCGGTGTTGCCATGGGAACGAAGATGGGTCCCAGCTATGCCTGTCTATTCATGGGCCACTTGGAGCATCAGATATGGCAACAATACTCCGGTCCTTTCCCTGGGTTTTACCGCAGATATATCGATGATGGCATAGGTCTCACAGATATGTCTGAGACTGATTTACACCGCTTCATCGACTTTGTGAACCACTTTCACCCCACCATCAAGTTCACCTCCCTCGTCTCCACAGTATCTGTCAACTTCCTTGACATTACTATTTCTATCACGCCCTCCGGCCTTAATACCTCAGTATACTACAAGCCGACAGATGCCCACAGCTACCTCCTGTATACCTCTTCTCATCCTCGGGCTTGTCGTGACTCCCTTCCTTTTTCACAACTTCTCCGCCTCCGCCGTTTATGCCAAGACGACGATGACTTCCACTTACGAGCAAATGAGATGTTGGATTTTTTCCGTAACAGACTTTATCCAGAACATGTTCTCACCTCTGCTCTCCAACGTGTGCTCCCCATCTCTCGTCTGGAGGCCCTCAAACCTCACCATAAATCCACTTCGGATAGAGTCAAATTAATCTTGACCCATCACCCTCACAGTACTACTGTCAAACAGATCCTTTTCCGCCACCTCCCTATCCTCCAAGCAGAGCCTCTGACCCAAAAAGTATTCAGTGAAGCACCTTTGGTGGCATATAGACGTGACAAGAACTTGAAGGATCTTCTTGTTCACAGCCGTCTCCCAAAGGAGAATGCCACTCACTTTGGCACACTACCCTGTGGTCGGACACGATGCAACACGTGCAAGTATGTCATCTCAACCCAGAAGGTGTCCTTTCCTAAGGCTACGTACACCATCACTAGTAGCTTCACGTGTGAATCGCGCAATGTCATTTATACGATCATATGTAAACGTTGCTGCAAAACCTATATTGGCCAAACAGGCAAACGACTTGGGGACAGATTCAGCCAGCACTTAAATGACATCGCTCAGCAAAAGTCAACACCAGTTGCTATACACTTCAATGGTCCTGACCACCATGGTCCCATCGACATCCAGGTCACAGCGATCCGATCCTGCTCCTCTGACACTGCCAGCCGAGAACAGCTTGAGAACCGTCTTATCCACCGCATGGGGTGTCTAAAACCAGCCGGTCTCAACACTTTTCACACCTTTGTCTGAGGTCACCCTCTCCTCTCTTGCTCTATTTTACTCTTTCCACTCTTATCCTATTCTTCTATTTGTATGCCATATACATTTTTTTATTTCATATTTATTTATCTCCCACTCATTCTGTCCCTTATTATTTCCAGTCCCCACTTTTATCACGTTGGGTAGTTTATTTTCCGGTTTCGTTTTTTTAGTTTCTTAGTATGCATTGTGTACATCCGGCGGCGGAAGTCGCTGTCTGTTCAGCCACGCGCTTATCAACAGGACAGTGATTTTGATAGAATTTCGGTTCTTGCCTTCAGGGAAGTACCCAGTTTTTATTTTATTTAGTTTTTATGTGTCCTATCTAGCCTTCACTTTCTTTCCTTTCCTGACGAAGGCCTTGTGGCCGTAACGTAGACTATTTTCTTTGTCCTTTGTCCTCGTAAGACGAATCACCTTTTTTCGATTTTTTTTCAAACCCATCCATCGTATTCCACGTCTTACCGCAGTTCCCCTCCACTTCCTCGATTACATTTTATCAATAGCACGGGAAACTGACCGCTCGGCTGCGCATGGGCAGACGATACATATGTCACGTTATATATTTCTAGCAAATGCAGACAGCTGTATTTCAGCCGCAAACACATTAATTAAAAAAAAAATGTATTTCAGCCAAGGATTGACATACGCCTGTGCGCAAAAGCCGTACACAACAATGCACATGTGAGTTCCAACTTATATGCTGGTTGACAACTATACCGAGAGTTTTATGTTCATTTACGTTTTCGATTAGTGAGGTACCAATGTAGATCTGAAGTGTTGTTTTCTCTGAATTTTGTAGTTTTGGTCTAGATGACATGTATTTTGTTTTACTGATATTTATTTGAAAGCGATTTTCGTGAAGAGAGCCCGTTCAGTTACGTCAGCCGAACTTATGAAAGGTCGTCTGTACAAACAGTGGAAGACATCAACAGTGACGAACCACTCGACTCCATGGTGGGACCCACGTCTATCTCTACTTCACAACACATATCACTAAACAGTCACCTTTCTTTTGTTTGTCCAGAGCGGCGCCCTGAGTTAACCCGACTATTTTACTAATCTACGACACTTGCCTCTCTCTCTCTCTCTGAAAAGAAAAACTCCTACACTCTTTGGAGGAAAGCACTCTCGCAAGAAAAGGTAATAAAGATAAGCTCCATGTGCACGTCAAGCAAGCGTATATCGTCGATACACTCTAAAAGATAACCAATTCTTTCAGCACTACGACAAAACCCACCTGAATTAATCTCTCTGACTAGTACGAATTTCAGCAGTCTTTTCTAGTCTTCTTTCTCCATATTCGTGTGTTTTTATTTATTATAATTTTTTTCTTCCTATCCGAAACTTATAATGTAGAACTAGAGGGAGAAAATGAAACAATATGTTAAAAAAGCTAGTGTAACGATTTAATAACTATTACCGCTACTCAAACATCCGAATGTCAATATTGAAATTAAATGACAATTAATAAATAGTATATTCTTAGCTATCAGTGTCAGCATGGTCCTTGACCAGAGGACAGGAGAGGAAAATCACATCATGCGAGATGAAACTCTTAAGGAAAGTCATTACTGTTACCCGCAGAGAAAGAATGAACGATGAGGATATCAGATAAATTGTCGGAATTATATCCTGCATTAGATACACATAGATAAACAGAAAATAAAGTAGTTTGATCATCTCAAGAAAAGAGAGCCCAATCAGATACGTCAGCCGAACTAATGAAGGCTCGTCTACTTAAACAGTAGAACTGGTTTTAAGGCAAGAGGAAGACAAAGAAGCAGCAGAATAGACAACTTACTTAGTCGTTCCCCTTCTACCGTGAGGTGTAGAGGTAGAAGAATAGACAACCTTACAGAAATACTACAATACGGATTTACACTTCAATGCGACCCACTTGAATCGAGAACAAGAACTTCAGCTCCCCACAACGCTTCACGACAAACGTGGACTGAAATAAAAAAAATGAGTAACGTGCGTCCGATTGGCAGAGGGGTTAGAGCACTGGTCTCTCGCGGCAAAGGTGCCGGGTTCGATTCACGGTATTAACATCCCCCAGTCTACCCTGCTGTAAATGGGTGCCTGACTTTGCTCTTGAGTTAGGGTAGGAAAAGGCAGCGAGGAAGGGAACTGGTTACCCTCTCTCGATGATGGACCTAGTATATGGAAGTCTCTTACACTTCATTCCTCTACGGCAGTATCTGCTATGGGAAGACCTTGACCTTTTGTTAAATAAGTAACACAAAGTTCGGTGTAAATACAAGTACTTACCATGAATAATAAAATCAATACCTTTCTCTGCTGTAGGTCTACCTGCTCCTGCCACAGCAAGGCCAGTTTGTAAAGCCTGTGGTTTGACTGACAGGGAGGACAGTGTGTTTCGCTTCCAGAGCTAGGGGTGGTGCCGTTCGGAAGGTCCTGGGTTCGATTCTCAGGTAAACCTCTCACCTCTATTGTCTTTCTGTTGTCTTTCTTTATTTTTTACGAGTGCCTGAAATCTACTGTTAAGCCTGTGTTTATACACATGGGTGCATTCCCTGAGGGAAGGCATTGCTGTGAACGGATGAGGCGACAACAAGACGCACCACTGGTGAAATCGCACCATTGTAATTATTAGTGACGTCAATTTTCAGTAAAATATTACGTATGCACGTCTGCGTAACTTGTAACGCTCTCTTTCGAATATGTACTTCAAGGTGTTCGGACGCATGTGTGAGAGCTCCGATTATGTGTAGATGTCCTCTACATGATTTACAGATTCTTTGAGGAATATATTTATGTGTATGCCTGTGATGGCTGGATATTATTTATATTATTATTATTATTCCTTTTGACCGCCGACCGACTTAGCAGTCTTCGGCCATAACACCTTGCGGCGTCATTAGGGCAACAAGAAATCGTCCATTGTTCCGTCACACCTAGCGGCGTATATTGGTACAACAGACTTTTAATTGTTGTTTCTGTGATCAATGTGACAAGCAAGCGGTAGATCAATCCGCTGTGCCCCGAACTTGCCCTCATGTGTACTCTACTCTTGTCGCTATAAAACCATTTCGCCATGTCTCCCAGACGCCCGTCAGCCAAAATCCTTTCGGGACCGAAGGTCCTCGAAAAAGGGCAGTCTGGCACAGACACAGTTCACACTCACTGCCTCTACTGTGCTGGGAGGACCCGGCAACCGGGACCACACACAGCCTTGAGAGGACAAAGATCGCCTTAAAGGTTAATCCATTCATGCGCGTCACTAATTAGATGACGAGGCATTTGGCTACCTTAAGAGAGTCATAGTTACTCCCGCCGTTTACCCGCGCTTGGTTGAATTTCTTCACTTTGACATTCAGAGCACTGGGCAGAAATCACATTGCGTCAACACCGGGTGACGGCCGTCGCAATGCTTTGTTTTAATTAGACAGTCGGATTCCCCTGGTCCGTACCAGTTCTGAGTTGGCTGTTGAATGCCAGCCGACGCGGACGCCGCCCGAGGGCGACGCCGCATAGCTGGGGCGGTCCACGGGAAGGTTGCAGCCACGTTCCGAGCTCGGCCGGCCCGCCGGCTAGCGGCGGCGGCCTCGCCCAGCCCGGGCCCATCCCAGTCCCGCTTCGTACCCCGGCCCGACTGACCCAGCCCTCAGAGCCAATCCTTTTCCCGAAGTTACGGATCCAATTTGCCGACTTCCCTTACCTACATTGTTCTATCGACTAGAGGCTGTGCACCTCGGAGAACTGCTGCGGATATGGGTACGGCCTGGCACGAAATTCACACCGAAATGTATTTTCGACGAGTTCGACATGCAGTTTAAATCATGGACATCATGACTAGTACTGACGGTACTTCTGCCTACCAGCCATTGTATTTGATCGCTCATTAATATGAAATCACATGCCAGCATATTGCAGTAACATGGAGCTCATCGTCTGTCCAGTGTCAAATAAATGTATGAAAATTATTTCGAAGTGAACTTCACTCATTCGCGTTACATGTTGCAGTGTTCATACGTTCCAGCTCTAACACCAATGATAATGCCAGTATGAGATAATATAAAACGTTTGCAACACCTATTTTCATGTTTGTATTATTTATAAGCCTGCGGTTTACTTTCGTGCGCGTGTGTGTGTTTTTTTTAATATGTAGCCTTCTTGTTTCGGTAAATCTTTCGTCTACTTGTTTGGTGAAATCTTTCATCTACTTGTTTGGTGAAATATATCGTCTACTTGTTTGGTTAAATCTTTCATCTACTTGTTTGGTTAAATCTTTCATCTACTTGTTTGGCTAAATCTATCGTCTACTTGTTTGGTTTAATCTTTCATCTACTTGTTTGGTGAAATATATCGTCTACTTGTTTGGTTAAATCTTTCATCTACTTGTTTGGTTAAATCTTTCATCTACTTGTTTGGTTAAATCTTTCATCTACTTGTTTAGTTAAATCTTTCATCTATTTGTTTGGTTAAATCTATCGTCTACTTGTTTGGTTAAATCTTTCATCTACTTGTTTAGTTAATTCTTTCATCTACTTGTTTGGTTAAATCTATCGTCTACTTGGTTGGTGAAATCTATCGTCTACTTGTTTCGTTAAATCTTTCATCTACTTGTTTGGTTAAATCTGTCGTCTATTTGTTTGGTGAAATCTAAAGTCTATATGTTTAGCGTATGTCGTCTACTTGTTTGGTTAAATCTGTCGTCTATTTGTTTGGTGAAATCTATCGTCTACTTGTTTTGTGAAATCTGTCGTTTACTTCTTTGGTTAAATCTATCGTCTATTGGTGAAATCTTCGTCTACTTGTTTGGTGAAATCTGTCGTCTACTTGTTTGGTGAAATCTGTCGTCTAATTGTTTTGTTAAATCTGTCTACTTGTTTGGTGAAATCTATCGTCTACTTGTTTAGCGTATGTCGTCTACTTGTTCAGCGTATGTCGTCTACTTATTTAGCGTATGTCGTCTACTTGTTTAGCGTATGTCGTCTACTTGTTTAGCGTATGTCATCTACTTGTTAATATGTCGTCTAACTGTTTTAGCTGATACCTCTCGCCTGGATTACCTAGTAATGCGGCTTAAATTTCATCAGTCAACTTAATATTTCATCAGAGGATTACTAAATCTGCTGTCTTTAACAGTCACGCTAAGCCGATAAATAAATCAACTAACCACCGAATTAATCGATTTACAGAGATTTTTATCCACTTAAATCTTTCGGCACGTCTAGAAAATGTGGTATTTGGGAATTCATTTGGTCAACGACAAAACGTAAATAAAAGTAGTTCATACAATATCCCGACCGCCTGGTCTTTAATATTTGAACATGCCTCCTAATATAACAGACGTATCCAGTGCTTAGGTTGAGCTCGGCACGTCTCACCAAAGGTGACATTCACCGTTTGTGTAACTTTCTTGTCTTTTTTATTTGTTTTGCATGTCTCTATGCTGTGTAGAACTTTTGTTTTGATTAATATTTTATGATTAGTTTATTCTTTGTTCTCCAACATTCGACTGGGATGTTTGATTTGGTTTTGACGACCATCATCATTCCACACGGACAACTCTATCAGTACTCCGATCTCCTCCCTTAGATCACACTAGGAGTATCTCAGCACAGTGTACCATATCCGTAGCACCGGCGAGAATCCCATTGTGTATACAGGAATGACACATTCTATAAATATTTTTCTAGTGGGTAGGTTTCCTAATTTGTAAATTTTGCCAAGGCAGCGGCCGTACGTTCTACTCTTTACGATTTTCAACTGTCGTGGGATTTTTAACGAGCGCAACTTCCACACGGATACTCCAATTTTGTCGCCTTTATCCAAGAAGGCACCATTCGATCTCACTATCCAGGAGATCAGGGGGGAGCATGACATCTTCAGGACCCAATGGCTCTGAAAAAAAAATGTCCCTCAATTAAATTCCCTGTACTTGGAGCGAACCCGGTACCTTTAGAATTAGAGGCGGATTCCATACTTCTTAGCCACTCCGACCCTCATTCGTCTGCTGGAGTTCAGGGCCTGTTCCCCGTGTTGTTCCCGCGAAGTCTCTGAGGAAGCTAGGTAAGAACACGAGTTTTTAAGTGCCAGCTCAATATCCTCGTTGTATGATTTATTGTACCTACTAAATATCCTCGTTGTATGATTTATTGTACCTACTAAATATCCTCGTTGTATGATTTATTGTACCTACTAAATATCCTCGTTGTATGATTTATTGTACCTACTAAATATCCTCGTTGTATGATTTATTGTACCTACTAAATATCCTCGTTGTATGATTTATTGTACCTACTAAATATCCTCGTAGTATGATTTATTGTACCTGCTAAATATCCTCGTTGTATGATTTATTGTACCTACTAAATATCCTTGTTGTATGATTTATTGTACCTACTAAATATCCTCGTTGAATGATTTATTTTACCTACTTGTCACATGATGATGATGTCAGTTTAATACAGATATCAAGAAAATGTTGTAATCATGATGAGGATGTTAGTATAATACAGCTATTGAGCATATGTTGTAATGGTGATGATGATATCAGTGTAATACAATTATCAAGCTTATATTGTATTGATGATGATGATGATTACGCTGATGATGATGATTATGGTCAATGTGTGTGTGTAAGCAAATAATAAAGTAAGAGAGGTTGTTTGCGTGAACAATAAATTGTGTAGGCATGTGTGTACGTTAAGTGCAAATGAAAAGTGGTCAGTCTGGTTTGTACGTGAGTTTGCCTCGTGCGGATTGTGGGTCAAAACACGGGAGAACAGTTCAAGGTGCGAGGTGGTTAGTTTTTGACTGGAAGGTAAACTGGAAGGTTGCATATAGAGCGGAGAAGATGGCTAGATGTTATGGCTGAATCTTGTTGTTTAATTCTGAAGGAACAATTAAGAATTATTACCTTGGATATTTGTATTTCATATAATGATTGTGTGTCATGACATTTCCATAATACAGTGTTCAGTTTGGGACTAAACTTCGGTGTTGATTGGTTTACTCAGGAATGGATGGGTCAATTATGATGTAAGAAGATAGTAAGCATCTTTGAGGATTAATTAATGTGACAGCATGCATCACCCAGCATGTGTCATCTGGGGGCTCGTCCGGGATTCCCTCCAGCACATTGCGGAAGCCGTTCTTAAGGATACGCAGGAAATTACATGTTCTGCAGTGGTAGCGGAAAAAGGCTGTGATGGGGAGGATACCCATCTCCAGTTGTCTCTTCTTCCCTTACAACAGTCAGAGTCATGGAAGAATGTAGAGATATGCAACTCCGTTCCTCTCTATGAACAACGGCAAATTCAAGCATTACTTCAAGACTATGCTGTTGTGCTGACGGATAAACCAGGCAGGACGAAACTGATAAGTCACGACATCAAATTGTTAGATGAGCGCCCCATCAGACTCAAACTATACCCGCTACCATTCCTTTATAAGGCGGCAGTGGAGAGAGATATAGACGAAATGCGCCATTTGGGGATTATTGAACCTTCTGAGTCCCCATATGCATTCATGTTAGTGATTGTTAGAAAGAAAGACGACTCATTACGTATCTATATTGACTTTAGGCGCTTAAACACTATTACAATCACAGTCGCAGAACCTATACCCACTCAGGATGACCTGTTAGCACAAATGTCAAAAGCTCATTTCTTTAGTAAGTTAGACCTGTCTAACGGCTACTGGCAAGTCCCTCTGACGGAATCGGCAAGACCTCTGACAGCTTTTGTCACGCCAAAAGGTATGTTCCAGTGGAACTATATGTGATTTGGGCTTGTAAATGCCCCAGCGACATTCGTGTGTATGATGAGAAAGCTACTCGACGACCGGCCTGATGTGGTGACCTACCTGGACGATATTTGCCTCTTTAGTGATTCTTGGGAGCAGCATGTCCGTGGACTGTCATCACTTCTGGCATGTCTTAGGCTGCATAATCTAACAGCTAGACCCACAAAAGTCAAAATCAGGTTCCACGAACTTGGGTTTCTAGGATATAGAGTAGGCGGGGGAATGCTCAAACCAGAAGACACTACTGTAACGAAGATTATGAATCTCCAAGCTCCTTCTAGCAAAAAACAAGTACGCAGTCTCTTAGGGTTGATCAATTTTTACCATAGATTCATTCCCCAGTTCTCGTCATTGTCTGCCCCTCTATCGTCATTAACGCGCAAAGGTATGCATAATAGAGTAGTATGGACGGATGAGTGCGATGTGACATTAAAAATGATAAAATGTATTTTCTCCAAACAACCAATTTTGATGCTGCCTAACTTACATCTTCCATTTGTCCTCACGACGGATGCGTCCTCTGTGGGCATAGGAGGCTGCCTAATGCAAGAACACCAAAACACTCAGCATCCTGTCTTATACACAAGTCGGAAATTAATACCAGCAGAGACCAGATATGCTACCATCGAGAGAGAATGCCTAGCCATTGTATGGTGTGTTGATAAGCTTTCTAAGTATCTGATGTGAGCTCATTTTTTTCTTAACACAGATCATAAACCTTGAGCATATATGAGGACGGCAAAATCGTCAAACAGCCGGTTAACAAGATGGTACCTACTGCTTCAACAATATGACTTTTCTGTAATACCTCTTGAGGGAAAATCCAATGTGTTGGCAGATGCTTTATCCCGGATTTAACTTAGACTATGCCAACAGATAGATTTTTCATGAGACAATTTTGGATAATATTATGTTATGCTAGTTTACCTGCAACTAGATGTAATACACTCTTTTATTGTTCCAGACATTTGCCTTACTCTATGAGAAAACTGTGTTTTCTTCTGGAGAACGGGGTAAATGTCACATGATGATGATGATGTCAGCGTAATACAGATATCAAGAAAATGTTGTAATGATGATGATGATGTCAGTATAATACAGACATTGAGCATATGTTGTAATGATGATGATGGTATCAGTGTAATACAATTATCAAGCGTATATTGTATTGATGATGATGATGATTACGCTGATGATGATGATTATGGTCAATGTATGTGTGTGTGTAAGCAAATAATAAAGTAAGAGGTTGTTTGCGTCAACAGTAAATTGCGTAGGCATGTGTGTACGTTAAGTGCAAATGAAAAGTGGTCAGTCTGGTTTTGTACGTGAGTTTGCCTCGTGCGGATTGTGGGTCAAAACAAGGGAGAATAGTTCAAGGTGCGAGGTGGTTAGTTTTTGACTGGAAGGTAAACTGGAAGGTTGCGTGTAGAGCGGAGAAGATATCTAGATGTTATGGCTGAATCTTGTTGTTTAATTATGAAGGAAGAATTACGAATTATTACCTTGGATATTTGTATTTCATATAATGATTGTGTTTCATGACATTTCGGTAATACAGTAATCAGTTTGGGACTAAACTTCGGTGTTGATTGGTTTACTCAGGAATGGATGTGTCAATTATGATGTAAGAAGACAGTAAGCATCTTTGAGGATAAATTAATGTGACAGCATGCATTACCCAGCATGCGTCACTACTAAATATCCTCGTTGTATGATTTATTGTACCTACTAAATATCCTCGTTGTATGATTTATTGTGCCTACTAAATATCCTCGTTGTATGATTTATTGTACCTACTAAATATCCTCGTTGTATGATTTATTGTACCTACTAAATATCCTCGTTGTATGATTTATTGTACCTACTAAATATCCTCGTTGTATGATTTATTGTAACTACTAAATATCCTCGTTGTATGATTTTTGCTGCTTGCTTACTTAATATCTTCTTTGTATAATATCTTTTCGCTTTCATACTATCCTTGTTGTTTGATGTTCTTCTTGTCTACATAATATCCCAGTTGTGTGATTTATTCTTGCATACTTAATTTCCCAGTTGTATGATTTATTCTTGTCTACTTAATATCCTAGTTGTATGAGTTATTCTTACCTACTTAACTTCACTGTTGTATGATTTATTCTGGACTATTTAATATCCCCGTTGAATGATTTATTATTCTTGTCTACTTAATATCACCGTTGTATGAGTTATTTTTACCTACTTAATTTGCCCACTGTATGATTTATTCTTGTGTTCTCAATCCTCGTTGTATGATTTTTGTTTCTTGCTTACTCAATATCCTCTTTGTATGACATCTTCTTGTCTACATTATATCCTGCTGTATGATTTGTTCTTGCCTACTTGATATCCCTGCTGTATGATTTATTCCTGCCTATTCAATATCCCTGTTGTATGATTTATTCTTGTCTTATTAAAATCTTTGTTGAATGATTTCTCCTCACCTACTTACTATCAGTCGTTGTGATATTTCTTCTGTCTACTCAGCAATCTAGCCGAATGATTTTTTTCTTTTCTTAATGTCTTCGTTGAATAATTTCTTCTGCCTTTCCTAATATCAGGGAGCCGCGGTAGCATAGTGGTTAGTGCACTGGCTTCCTAGCTCAGTGGTCTATGGTTCGATCCCCAGATGAAGTGGGATTTTTTAAAGCCGCAAACGGCTTCTGGGTCGACCCAGCCCCAATTGGGTACCAGAGCATCTCAGGGAAGGTTATGGCGGCCGGAGTGATGCTGACCTGGAATATGCAGATGACATTGCACTGCTAGCACATTCACATTAACACATCCAGGAAAAAACGGATAGACTTAATAAGTATGGCCAGCAGGTGGGCTTGAACATCAACCTAAAGAAGACAGAGGTCATGACGCTCAATGTGAGCAACCCTGAGCCCATATCAGTAAGGAATCAGCAACTGGAACAGACAGATGCCTTCACATATCTAGGATGCATAGGAACAAGCAAAGACATCAACAACAGAATGAACAAAGCAAGAACAGCCTTTTTTAGTCTAAACAACATCTGGAAGTCCTCTCAGTACAGCACAAGCACAAAATTAGGATTATATCAGAGCTGTGTGCTTTCAGTGCTTCTCTATGGCGCGGAGAGCTGGAAAGTCACAGAGAAGGAAGTGTCGAAATTGTCCTCTTTTCACACAACATGCCTAAGAAAAATTCTCCGAATCTTTTGGCCGAATACCATCACCAACCAAGATCTGCTTACTCGGAGCAAGCAAGAGGACATGCACATCATCATAGCTGGCAGACGCTGGAGCTGGGTTGGCCATGTCTTCAGAAGAGACCCCGATGCCATCACAAGAACAGCTATGCTATGGACCCCTGAAGGAAAACGAAAGAGAGGCCGACCAAAAAGAACTTGGCGGAGGACTGTGGAGGCTGAGATGCAAAGAATGAACCAGAGTTGGGGCACTGTACGAAGGATGGCCGCCGACCGAGCAAAGTGGAATCAATTTGTTGTTGCCCTACAAGACGCCACCAGGCGTAATGGCAACTGACTGCTTTGACGGTCGGCGGCTAAGGATCAAAGAAGAAGAAGAAGTGATGCCGCCCACATCACCCCTAGTGTGCCGATGGTCAAGAAAATATGGGCCTAACACCATATCCCCAATATGTCTCAATGGGCGTGTAACAAGATCCTTTTCCTAATATCGATATTATAGGATTCTGTTTGCATACTCAGTGACCTCCCTTTCTCTTGTTTTTTCTACAGTTTAAACTTCTTTAATACGACGTTTTCTTTGATATCGACACTCTACTTTATTTACAACATAATCTCTTATCTCTACAGTCTTGTCTACTCTATTACCACATAATCTCTTATCTCTACATTTTATACAACTCTATTACCACATAATGACTTATCTCTACAGTCTTGTCTACTCTATTACCACATAATCTCTTATCTCTACAGTCTTGTCTACTCTATTACCACATAATCTCTTTTCTCTACAGTCTTGTCAACTCTATTACCACATAATCTCATATCTCTACATGTTATTCAACTCTATTACCACATAATGACTTATCTCTACAGTCTAATCAACTCTATTACCACATAATCTCTTATATCTACAGTCTAATCAACTCTATTACCACATAATCTCTTATCTCTACAGTCTAATCAACTCTTTACCACATAATCTCTTATCTCTCCAGTATAGTCTACTCAATGTTATTTAGATGTTGGTTATCCAGAAGCTGAACACATTCACTAGAGTGCAGCTTAACTTCTTCTTACCAAAGTATGTGTATAATTTCCTTATTCCCCCCTTATTGAGCCATTACTGCAGCTGGCTCATTTGTAGAAAGCCTGCACTAAATTATTCTTGTGGTCTTACAGGCATGTTTTCTGTAACAATTCATTTTGCATGATGAGGTAGCCAGCTTCATACACAACATCATATCAGTCCGCCTCCTAAGAGGGGAAGGAGCCCTAGTCTTTCTATGTCTCCCAAGAGACTTCTGGGAACTGCTCCAGGTCAGAAAGAAATCATATAATGAAGATGTTGATGAACAATGGCAGGAAAAAAGAGAATGTGAGGATAAAGAATATGTCAGTAGAAAATATGTAATGAGAGGAAAGAGAATATATCAGTAGAAAATATGTAAGGTGAGGACAGAGAATATGTCAGTTGAAAATATGTAATTTGAGGACAGAGAATATGTCAGAAGAAAATATGTAATTTGAGGACAGAATACGCCAGTAGAAAGTAGAAAATATGTAATTTGAGGACAGAGAATATGTCAGTAGAAAATATGTAATTTGAGGACAGAGAATATGTCAGTAGAAAATATGTAATAAGGGGACACTGAATAAAGCAGGGTAGATAAATAAGAGACTGAAGATACTGAAGTCCCTGGACCTCACTGTTGCAGCGTTACAAAAAAAATGGTTCAAGCATCTTATATATAAAATCCTAGCTTTGTCTGTCAGTGCGTGACGCTAAGGGATGAAACTTTGGTTGAAAGTTAGACATTAATTGTATTGTTTCCCTTATATATATATATATATATATATATATATATATATATATATATATATATATATATATATATATATATATATATATATATATATATATATATATATATATATATATATATATATATATATATATATATATATATATATATATATATATATATATATATATATATATAAATATATATATATATATATATATATATATAAATATATAATATATATATATATAAATATATATATATATATATATAAATATATATAATATATATATATAATATATATATATATATATATATATATATATATAAATATATATATATATATTATAATATATATATATATATATATTATATATATATATATATATATATATATATATATATATATATATATAAATATATATATATATATATATATATATATAAGAGTACTATCGGCTTCACCATGATCGGTGGCAGGCAATATTAAATAAACCATGCGAAACCTTCCATACAATTAAACTGTTGTCATTGGCAAATGGGTCTGAATTAGACACCAGCCGTAAAATAGTAATTTTATGAAACAAGGCAAACATAGTTCACACTATCTGACAAACAGACAATGTGATTGAATAGTTTTTATAGAGTTATTAAACTTTAAAGAGGAAATATATCCATCAAAAGAGAAAGGGGGGGGGGGGGTTGAACTAAAGCCAGCACCATAACAATTCACCACTTGCAGTATGTTAAAAAGAACGCGCATCTTGCTAGGAACTTACTTTGCTGATTCTGAATGTATAAACATATAAGGAGGGGAAACCCGAGGCCTGTAAACAGTAAATAAATAAACAAACAAAACACAAAGGTATGATCAGGCACTCAGTGGGAAAATAAAGAAGTAGAAGACCAGACAACAGAAAAACAACAGAAGTGATAGGCTTACCGGGATCGAACCAGGACCTTCCGAACGGCACCCACCGCCTAGCCACGGGGGCGAATCGTCACTATCCACTCTGCCAGCTAAGCATTACAAAAATAATGCTTCACGCCGTTCGGAAGGTCTTGGTTCGATCCCGGTAAGCCTATCACTTCTGTTGTTTTTCTGTTGTCTGGTCTTCTACTTCTTTATTTTCCCACTGAGTGCCTGATCATATCTTTGTGTGTTGTTTGTTTATTTATTTACTGATTCTGAATGCAGTTATTTTAAATATTTCTATGTTTTGAACAATTTTAATTCTTGCCTAATTTATGTCAAGGTGGGATTCCCCCCCCCCCCCCCTTTTTTTTTTTAAACGTTCAAGGGAAACAATTAAACTGCACAAAAAAGTGCATATACTATATAATTATGCAGCATGTAACTAATGCTATTTCCAGATTTTAAAAAACAAAATATTATAAGTATTTTAGTTCATCCTAACAATGAAGTTAAAAACCATAACACAAATAATTTTTGTAATTATAGACTTATATTTTACCAAATATTAAAAATAATCAGCACTAAAACATTATCCATGTTTATATTACAAAATGGATCGTTTATTATACACACTTTACTCATTGTTTGAAAATCTTAGTATAAGGTGTTTAATTGCTGGCGATCTCAATGCTAGATCCAAGGAGTAGGGGAACATCACCCAAAATAGGCAGGGTATAGCTTTGAGCCAGGCATTACTTAACATGAACCTTGCTACCTTAATGATGGACGCCCAACTAGACTGGCAACTAAAGCTGGGGATGCAAATGGTGTCATAGATCTGGCATTCATCTCAAGTGCTGCCACCACCATGGCACGTTGGGATGTATTATGTGCACAGGAAAGTGATCACCTACCTTGCGTCATACTCATTGCAAATGGTAGGACCACAAGACAGGAAACCTAAACAGACCTTCAAGTATCCTACAGGCCACTCGACTATAACAACCCTTTACATACATTGCGTCAAAATGCAAAACAAAAGACAGCGAGAACACCTTTCACCTAACCTCCCTGGTGGAATAAGACAGTGGAGGAAGCATGGATAGAAAAGGAAAAAGCAACAAAGAATGGTGTAAAGCACGAGGTTGAAGAGATGAAGGAGAAAAAGCAAAGAGCCGTTAATAGATTCAAGAGCTTGGCAAGGGAGGCCAAGGATAAAGTGTGGGAGGACTTTGTGACACAGGTGGGCACGGAAAAAACCCTACAGAAATTCTGGTCTTTACATCGAAGAATGAATAGAAAAAGTGCAAGTAAACCCAACCCTAATATCAAAAGCTCTACAGGACAGTCTGAAGACGGACGAAGAGAAGGGAAGAGCTTTATTCAATCTATATGTGGAGAAAACGGATAAAGGTGACAAAAGTGCCCGCCTGAAAATAAAGGACAGTGTGCTGGAAAATGCCCTAAGGGGCCATACATACTTCGATCTGATTTCTGAAGAGGAAGTGGTGTGCACATTGAAAACCAGCAGAAACACTGCTCCAGGTCCTGATGGTGTACAATACCATCACATTAAACAGCTCGACCACACAGCCATTATAAATATGGTGAGCGATTTCAATACCAGCATACAGAATGCTGAGGTGCCGGAAGACTGGCTACACAGTTACCTTCGCCCACTTCCTAAATCTAGTAAAGACCCGGGACCCAAAGATGCAGCAATAGAGAATGCAGTCAGCGACCCATAGCTAGACTGCTTGCTTCAGGATCAGCGAACCAGAGCTGACAAAGACCCTACTCCACCTCCACGTGGTGGTCCTGGAAACAGGCTGCATTACTGCAGTCTGGGTGAGAGAGTAGGGATCGAAGTGGGAAGGCAAACCCGGTCCCAAAAATGCTGTGCTGAAGTCGGACGTGTCGGCCGAAAGGTGCAGATATCGCAGCTTTGCTGTAAACGGACACAACGCAACCAACGTCCTTTTTCAGGACGAACGAGGAAGAAGAAGAAGTAAAGACCCCACACTGCTCAACAGCTATCGAATTATCAAAACTACAGAATGTCTATGGTAAATTACTGGAAAAGATAGTTGCAAGGCAAGTAATGAGCAACCTCGAAAATTCACACATACGTCCTGATACCCTGGGTAGCTATAGGCCTCTAAAAACAACATGGGGTAACGATGGAACGTTTACGTACGATGTGTACGAGGGATTCCAGGGTAAAAAAAAACGGTGGCTGTCGCAATTGACCTTGAGGATGCTTATAACAGTGTGGACTTTGCAACCCTAATAGACTGTATAATGGCATGTGGTGTAAACTCTTGGATAACTAGGTGGATAGCAGCAATGCGCATGCCCGGGACTACCCCAGGGTTCCCCACTATCACCAGTGCTGTTTAACATCTACACAGCCAAAGTAGCAACCTTTCAACCAACAGGACTGGGTCGAACATTAACTTTCGCAGATGAATATGTGATGAAGTCTGAATCCTATCTAGGCCTCATTCAAAACATTACAACGTACAGAGAAGCCAAACAACCAATTAAAACGGCAGCTCGGGTCACGCAATGCTAATAATTTGTAAGGCCTTTGAGTTGGAAGGCAAGAAAGTGTAGATGTTGACAATTTATCGACAGACACTGTGCAGTTAATAACGGTATACTTTGGTAATGAAGGACTCAGTTCGATAATAGGGATCATTAGCTATTGGCAGATATCTAGATTTTCGCTGCATCATCTGCTCGTGATTTCAATAATGGAGTACGGGCTAGGAATACTCACGCTGTCTGCGTCACAATGTGAACGACTGGAATGCATTCAAAATGAATGGATGCGACTAGTTTTGGGCTGTATGCGTGATACCCCCATTGTGACAATGAGATACATGCTCGGGTTGCTGTCGATTAGATCCAGATTAGCGATGGCCCAGGCAAACGCGTATATGCGGGTAACCACCGACAAAAGTTAATTACACCAGGTCAGCGGTAATACGTTTATCTCTTTGAGTCAGTCTGGCTGCCTTTGAAAGAGACGCCAGTTGTTTGTGCAACGTGGTATCGCACGAACACGCACAGAAAGCCAGATTGCTATCTAAGGAAGCCGCCTGAGGGACGAGCTAAAACACCGGTGATAATTAGATAATCGTTTCATCTGAGCCCTCTCAGTATCAATATTGCCGATAATCTGTCTGGGGGAGACAATATTGGAAGGTAGAATCTTGACATCAAATAAGTTCACAGATTTGTTTGTCAGTTGGCGGAAGTATTAAAGTATTAGAAAGAGGTCACGCGATGGAATTTTAAAATGTAATATTTTAAAACACGCGTGGGACATTACATTAAACAGCCCTACCCATATAGTTCAGAGCTTTCGATTGGATTGATTTGAGAAGACGGAATATACAATGGTTTTCATTGGAAAGTTAGTCTAAACGTACAATCTGGGATTTGAACTGAGAAATGAGAGATATAATATAGCGAAATAGGAATCAAAAATCAGACTGCATTGCGACGTCGAATTAGCAACTCCCTAGATCCAGAAAGAGAAGGATCGGACAAAGGATTTCTATATTATAAGTGACAGATCGGAAGTATTTGGGCAACTTGAAACTTACAAGTAAACCCGCATTTTTAAAAAGAAAGACTGGAAACTTAACAACTTTGAAACAAAAAAGTAAACTCGCGTTTATAAATACAAACTGAAGTCCTAAGGAATCAGATCACCCGTCATAAGAGGAATGCAAAATATTTCCAGACCAAGTGATTCGCAGAACACCCCGTCAAAAGAGGATTAATAACATTTTCCAGACCAAGTGATTTGCACAACACCCGTCATAAGAGTAATTATAACATTTCCAGGCCAAGTGATTCGAGGCATCTAATAAAGTGCTGTGTCCATTCTAAATGGTGCAGGAGATTGTGTTCCCAAAAGTTACTTTAGGAGCGTGGTACTAAGCTATCAGACGGTTCGAGGAACTAAGCTATCAGACTGTGAAGAGTCATCATCACAAAAGAATCGACGAAAACCGCGGCTGCAGGACTCACTTATACCAGCTAAGTGCTTATAAAAGGCACCAGCAAAAGGACATAAATATTCTTTAATATAAACCCTCTATCCAGTCTCGATGAAGACAAATTGATTTTTAATCTAAAATTCACCAGCATTCTATTTATTTTAACTTGTTAAAACTAATTGGTTATTAAATTTGTTACATGTCATTTTAAAACATAACAATCTTAGTTGATTCAGTTATTATAAGTTTGAAAGCATACGTATGAGTATATATATATATATATATATATATATATATTATTATATTCAGTATATTATAATGTATATGTATAAGCATACGTATATGTAATGTATATATATATATTATATATATATATATAATATATATATATATATATATATATATATATATATATATATATACGAGTACTTCTATAGAGCTACTTCTTGTAAAAGGGAATTTCGCTGGATTTACACCAGCTGGGGGTTTGTACGGGCTATAACTATTGTTTAATTCTTCATAAAATTTGGCGGACCGATAATACGTTAACAATTGCTCAGCTAGTACAGCATTGTTCTTGACTACGGAAATATCTTATGAAATCTCCCTTGATATAGAAGCGTCTTTACCCTTCTATTTACAACTCTGCCAAGAGTAATCTTGTGCGAAGGTAGACACCTTTGAAGACCCATTTTAGATACTCTTGAGTTTTGGCCACTGGTGGACCACTACTGCAAAGCAGGGGAGGCAATCCGTGACAACAAATACAAAGGAAAATGTCATATTCAGGACACGAGGATGAAGACCATACACACACAGAAGGGGTTGCTATTATGATGTCCCAGGAAGCCAGAAAAGCTAGAATGGGAACCAATATAACTCAGGATAATAACGGCAAGATTACAGGAATAAGGAAGAAAATCCCCATCATTCAGTGTTATGCCCCTACTAAAAATGCAGATGATGATCAGAAGCAAGATTTCTATGATGAACTCCAAGGAGCATTGGACAAAACACACAGGAGAGACATTAAGATAGTAATGGGAGATTTAAATGCAAAAGTAGGAGTAGACAACAAAAACTGTGAACAAATCATGGAAGAAAAATACATTGAAGAAAAGTTTTTAAAAAAAGGGTAAAGGATCATTTTGCACTCCCATAGTGAGATATTGGGAATATGGTGTTAGGCTCATATGTTCTTGACAGTCGGCAACATTTCGTTGCACAGAACAACCAAAGAGATATATAAATATTTAGTGTTAGAACCTCCTTTATATCAAATGTGATAGGGTGGGCGAGATGATGATGTTGTGATATTTGATCACTCTCTTGCACACTCGCAACCGACCCGATCAACAATAAAACTCTTGATTCTTAAGGCAGGGGCTGTATTTATTTTTACAACCCATTCAGTGACTAAGGGCACACTGAAGCAAACATTAAACAAATAAACCAACAAACAAAACACCAAACAAACACCCAGCTAGTGCTCAGTTGCTAATCCTGAAACGCAAACAAAGCACGGGCTAGTTAAAATCATAGCTAAATAATGATACTCTCACCTGCCAAACAGTCCTTCCACGCCACATGACACCCTCAACTATCACACACGCACACACTCATGCGTGTCGTCCAATGCGACTAGTATGGTGTTGTGCATGAGGCTGGCAATCTCACTGTGTAACATAGGTTGCTACCGAAACCACTACTGCAAGAGCACACACCCAACTATCGCACACACACACACTCATGCATGTCGTCTAGCGATACTAGTATGGTGTTGTGCATGAGGCTGGCAATCTCACCGTTAAATATAGGTTGCTACCGAAATCATTACTGCGAGAGCATCTGAATGCTTCATGCGGAGGCAAACCACACTGGTGGCCCCATGCTCCATCAGGAGCGGAGAAGAGAAATATATATCTCCAAGTTAAACCACTACTGCAAGAGCATCTGAATGCTTCATGCGGAGGCAAACCACACTGGTGGCCCCATGCTCCCTCAGGAGCGGAGAAGAGAAATATATATCTCCAAGTGAGCCCACGTTCTCTCGCAAACCATTCTTCACATAACCATAATTAAATAATAATAACATGGACATAAAATAATATTCAACTATATGTACAACAAATACTCTCAATAATGAGAATAAACCACAACCTCGCAACTGATCCATCTCAATATTCATTACTGCATTCTGAACATGTCGTAAGTGACGACTGGTGCGCCTGGCAACAAGCGTGTCGTATATGACCCCTGATGAGATTGGGAACTCATCACATGAAACACATTGATACAGAAACAACCACTGCAATAGCATAACAATGCTTCTTGTGGGCCTGTAATGGACACCAGCCGCATTGGTGTTTCCATGCTCCGCCGGGAGCAAACAGAGAAACACCTGTCTCAACGTGCCTTACGCACCAAGGAGTGGCCCTAATCTCACCAGAAATCTAAATGACTATTCTCACCTCACACAAAGTAACCCACCAAAGATATACAGTAGAATAATCAATAATCGTGAAATACACTTAATTACTCTTACATTAAAGAATAAAATAAAATTACTTTTGACTTAACACTAGAAGTAAAGTCATCACATAAAGGAAATTTACCACGAAAACTCTTCTATTACTGGGGAAAATTACATTTAACCTACTTTCACCCCCGTGTCAATTCACACGATATAAAACTGCGTAACATTATAGGCTTGATAACTAAGAGTGTTACTGCAGACTCCTCGCGCCGCTTTTATAGTCATCACCACGTGGCTGCCATCTTGCTAACAAGTTAATATTATCTAAATCACAGTAAAAGATTGCTTCTCTGCCTGGTTTCATTTATGAAATACTCTCCTACTAAATTTGCCCGGTCTGATGGATGAAATATTTGCTACTAAAACTCTCACATCTGTGATTTGGGCTTAGCGTGCCCAATAAAACCTATCCACACATTATTTTCACTCATCTTGAGAGATTAAAGGAGTCCATAGACAAGAAATTGAGAGATGAACAAGCAGGTTTTCGACAAAACAGATCATGTACAGACCAGATAGCCACTTTGAGAATAATAGTTGAACAAAGTCTGGAATGGAATTCACCACTATACATCGGATTTGTGGACTACGAAAAAGCATTTGACAGTGTGGACAGAGAATCACTTTGGAAATTGATGAGGCATTATGGAGTTCCCCTGAAGATCATTAATTTAATAAAGAAAACCTATGAAGACATGACGTGCAGAGTTCTTCATGAAGGACAGCTTACAGAACCATTTGGGATAAGAACAGGAGTGCGACAGGGATGCCTCTTGTCTCCATTTCTTTTCTTGCTGGCAATAGATTGGGTTATGAGATCATCGACAACACACAACAGAAATGGAATCCAGTGGACTCTGACTAAGCAGTTGGATGATCTGGATTTTGCTGATGATTTGGCTCTCCTGTCCCATAACCGTAATCTGATGCAGGACAAATTGGAAACACTCGATGAGAGGTCACAGCAATTGGGTCTGAAAATACACAGGGAATAGACAAAAATAATGCGAATAAATGCAGGTAATGAAAACAGGGTTGAACTTGAAGAAACACCAATACAAGATGTAGAATCATACACATATCTTGGCAGTAATATAGATAAAGTTGGAGGGACAGACAGCGATATCAAAATAAGAATACAAAAGGCAAGAGGAGCTTTCATTGCATTGGGAAATATATGGAGATCAAGAGAAATAGGATCCAACACGAAAATAAGAATCTTCAACTCAAATGTGAAGTCAGTCCTACTGTATGGCTCGGAGACATGGAGAACAACAAAGACAACAACCAAAAAGCTACAGACTTTCATAAATGGGTGCTTGCGTAGAATAGAGGGATTAAAATGGTATGACAAAGTTACCAATGTGGAACTGATGACAAGAACTGGACAAGTGCCAGTGGAACAAGAGATGAGAAGAAGACGATGGCGATGGATAGGACACACACTGAGGAAGCCTGTTGATAGATAGCATTACAAGGCAGTCCTTGTTCTGGAACCCCCAGGGCAAGAGAGGCAGAGGAAGACCAAGAAGTACATGGAGAAGAGAGTTGGAAACAGAGGTGAAAATGATGAGGAGAACATGGAAAGAACTTGAGATGATGGCACGTGACAGGAGGACTTGGCATGTGTTTGTTAAAGGCCTATGCTCCTTTGGGAGTGGAGGGTTATGAATGAAACACATTATTTTCACTCATCTATCATTTCAAGACTAAATCATAATGTCCTGGAAGAAATCTCCTTTATAAATATATATCTATTTATCTATTTCATTAAACATTAGAACTGACACGCTCAATATAATTTCAGAATTATAGAACACTAATGCTATTCTAAATTAACTCACGTGCTGAAGGCATTTACAGCTTGGCTCTGGTGTCTAACTTCGTTTCTCTCTCGTCTGGGCGGCTTTTGCAAAATAGACCCGTTCGCCGCCCGCTATCTCTTTATGTAGGCACTAGGCTAATCACTCGACTTTAGTGCGCTGCGCGTA
Source organism: Oreohelix idahoensis (assembly GCA_024509875.1). NCBI lineage: Eukaryota > Metazoa > Mollusca > Gastropoda > Stylommatophora > Oreohelicidae > Oreohelix > Oreohelix idahoensis. The sequence continues at coordinate 338,553 of JAMPIV010006983.1, read as the reverse complement.
TTAATTTTGCCCCTTAAATAACACTCGCCTTTATTGCTCTATTAGACTCGAAAACACAGATATGGCCCACAACTATCAAATATAACACACGACCATCAAATATAACACACCACAACTAATTCTTAGGCTTTATTATGGCCTAGTCATCAATCTTCTTCTTTGTCAGACTTTTCACATCCCAGCAATGCTTGCTCGCGCCGTCACGTGGGCTGACAGTCACGTGGGTTGCGCGCACATCGAAAATATACGGGCGATGAATATGCCATGAACATGAAGGGGGAAGCCGGGGTGTCTTTACGGCCCCATCACACAAAGAATAAAGTGGGGGTACAGATATGGTACATCAGATTACTCACAGGTTTTCACACATTTATTTACGAAAAAGCTGCATTTTCTCATGAGCAGAATTCTAAAGGACTCGCCCAGGTAAAATCTATTCACAGTCTTTGGCGACAACAGAAGCCGGCCTCGTACCCAAGTATATAGGCAAGCAAGAACAATCTCACCACTGAAACTCCTTAGAAAGTATTTTGAAAAGAGGCAAAAGGGTCAACTAAACCATGTGACAATCCACAGTTGACAGTACCATCACCATCATCTCATCAGAGAATAATTATCCTATGGGACTCTTCGAAAGATGGCATTTGATGATTCGTTTTTTTTTCTTTCCATCTGTTTTTTTCGACCTTCCCTTTCGCCTCTCCTTTCATTTTTCATTTTCAAACCAGAAAAAAATAAACCTTGGCAGGATTATAAGTGTTGTCGCCTACTGCGTATCGTTATCAATACATTAGGGGATTAAACAGTCGCTCGCCAACGTCTTTATCAGTAAGTATGACAGTAAGATGGGTGTTTCGTGGTGAGATGGTGTGTTATAATCCTCTTTCTGGTCATATGGGGCATTGGGAGGGGGAGACATAAACATATGGGTCCAGAACTCAGCGTGTCTCGCCGACACCACTACGTTATAGCAAATACCCACACACACAAAGATAAAAATTTAGAAAAGCGTAGGTGGAGTGTTGGGTAGGCTAATGTTGTGTATAAAACCTCACAAATTCTGAGAGGCATTCACTCATTCTACCACATCAGATTAGAAATCCACAGCGTAAAAGTAAATGATTTTCATTAATAAGAAGTAATAAAGCCAGAAATAAGTCTCTTCCAAGTTAAAGATCTAAATTTCGGAGAGCATATACACGGTCTAAGGAATATTCCACAATAACACAGAGCTACGGTTTTGTCGATTAGACAAACTACTACAGGCATACGTATTGTGACGACTGGATTTACCCTGATTTAGTAATTGCTATCAATATCCTGTGAGAGAGACGGCAACCCTTTTAAAAAGGGGTAAATCTTATATGATATTTTACCATGTATAAATATGTTTATGTATGTAAAGTTGTAAATGAGGTCAGAAACCTCATCACGTAAAATTAAAGGCTACATAAACAAACAATGTAAGAGCTGGTGACAGCTTCGAGCTGGTTTCAATACAAGGAACCAACGACAGATGTGGCTCCAGTCTCCTTATGGATCAAAAAGAGGAATTGATGATTATGATTTAATAATGTGTACATCTTTTATGTGTCGACATTTCATTCGAGATTGACGGAGTGTTTGTATATTATATTATATATCATTCAAATACTCTAACTCTTTTAAAACACACTCTCATCTGTCTCGGCGCCCTCAGCTTTCTTGTTCATTAAATGATGGTCTCACCGGGAAACTAATGAGGAAGATGGGAAACAGGATGGACAAGAGCAGGTTCTTTAACTTCTACATCAGGAGACACAGATTTACCGGAGATACTTACTTACTTACTTAGTCGTTCCTCTTCTACCCTAGGGCGTATAGGTTTGCCGCAGAGAGTGCCATCGGCTGTCTTTCTCCTGGCCTGGTTGCAATCTAGTCCTCGGTCTTTCCGAAATAGACTAACGGTGCCCTCCCAGCGGACTCTAAGTCGTCCTGAAGTCTGGATTCATGGCTCTTAGTTTCCCAACCTTGTCGTGGTAGTCAGTCTTCTCCCATTCTGTAGACATGGCCAAATGCATCATAGTTGGAACTATTCTACTAGAGTCTGCAGGAGCTGGGTTTTGAGGCCTTGCCGTCCAAATCGTCTGGTTGCGGACCGTGTCTCTTCTTGTTACTTGAACCACCTTCCTCAGATACCTAATTTCTGAGATTTGGAGCTGGTTTTGTGGGTTGTAATCATTGCCCATAACTCGCACCCAAAGGTCAAGACTGGAGCAAAGGGGAAGCGGGTTACAGTCATCTTTGTTTTATTTTCCAACTTCTCTTTTACTTAGGAATTCTCAATTTGTATGCTGAAAAAGTCTCCCAGCTGCTGCTCTTCGGGTAGCCAACTGTTCTTTTTTATTCCTCGCTTCCAGTTTATGACAGCTCCAATGTATTTACTGTGGTTGACCTGCTTCAGAACCTGTTCTCCCAGCATAAATTGATGTCTTGTTTCTTCTCGTGATATCACCATGGTTTTGTTTTTGAGCTGCTGGTGACCATCTATCTCTTGTTCATCTCTTCCTTCCAGACTTGCAGGTTGGATTGAAGATGTACCTCTGAGTTAGTAATCAGGACAACATCATTGTCAAATGCCAGCACTGAAGTAGAAACTGATCCCATCTTCCAGTATTCCATTGGATGCTTTCTTTTCCTCTCTTTACATGCTTTGATGACATCGTCCGTGAGGAGTATGAAAAGATAAGGTGACAGAATATCACACTGTCTGGAGCCGCGGTAGCATAGTGGTTAGTGCACTGGCTTCCTAGCGCAGTGGTCTATGGTTCGATCCCCAGATGAGGCGGAAAAATTTTTAGGCCACAAACGGCTCCTGGGTCGACCCAGCCCCAAATGGGTACCAGAGCTACTCTGGGAAGGTTAAGGCGGCCGGCGTGATGCCGACCACATCACCCCTAGTGTGCCGACGGTCAAGATAATATGGGCCTAACACCATATTCCCAATATGCCTAAATGGGCGTGTAACGGGTTCCTTTACCTTTACCTTTTACATCAGTGGTGGTCATGAACTCTTCTGACTTATGGTTTGCCGTCCTCACATAATTTATGCAAGTCTTGTAAAAGCTCTGTGTAGCATGGATGAGAGGTACTGGAATGTTTTTCTTTGCCAAGCATTCCCAAAGTTTGCTCATGAGGACAATGTCAAATGCCATTTTCAGATCCAAGAAACAATGATAATTTCACCTTTATACCCAACGGCCTTTTAACCCAGCTGTCTGATTGAAAAGATAAGATCTTAAGTACTTCGGTTTGCTTGGAGATGCTATTCTTATCTCTCTCAAGTTTCTCTCCACATGTAAGCCTACCTTGCCGCTGGTTGGAGAGCTTGAGTTCCCCAATGATCCCGGGAGCTATGCCGGCGGGAGTTTTACTCCTAGCAGCGTCACCGAAGCCGGACAGGTCCTGGGTGAGGGGGCCAGACTAAATGGGCTGAGGAGTGGGTGGAACCCTATAGGTGTAGATGCAGAGCCCACCGGCGAGTGGTACATGCTCTGGTCTGCACCAATCCACCCCCACTTCATGGGTTAAATGTTTTCTTGCCTCATTCTTCACTGTTTGTCGTCTATCGGGAGTAGCTTGGGACCCCATACAGTGTAGGCGCAGTACCCACCGGCGAGTGGACCATGCTCTGGCCAGCACCAAGCCAAACCCCAGGCATGGGTTAAATCCCGGGTAGATGAAGCTCGTAAGCCTTGGAAGGCAGTTCGTCTAGGAGAAGGAAAACCCTGATTTTAAACCTCCTGCTGCCTTGCAGGTAGGCTGGGGACAGTCAAGGGCTAAGGAACGCAACCCTACAGAAACGCCTGTTGAAATCGGATGCACCACTGGGCTACATGCTCAACGAAACAGTGCAACGTACATTCCCTAATGAAGATGTTACCAAAACAATCTCTCTCAAGTTTCTGGTAGTCATTTCTGGAAACAACTCCTGAGAGACGGTTCTAGAAGATATCCCGAGGAGGCATACAAGTGAAATCTTCACACAGAATTAACGTGATCCTAGATGCCACTCAACCCCTCAAGTGTGAAGAAAAGTAAAGTATCCACGGAGATCCCGCACCCCTTAAACAAGGCTTCAGCAACAACTCAACGCCAAGACGTAAAGAACTAAGTGGTGTATCGGGCCCATTACACTGACACTTTTCCTCCAACAGCATTTTCGATGAAGATACAGTTTAGATATTAAGATACCAGTCAAGACGACAAGTTTAATTCACATTTTACATTATTTAAAGTTGTATGCAGTTGTATCTCCAAGTAAATGTACTCACATTTTGGCGGACAGTCTCATTTTTTGAATGTGTGTCTCCAAAGGTATGATGCTCTGAGGCAAGCGTTTAGTTCGACCGCCGGTGTTGGTCGTGGAATAACTGGTAATATTTGACGAAAGTTGCCAGAAACCACTAACACAGCTCCTCCCATTGGCAGGGTGTTTCCTCTAATATCTTGCACAGCCAGATCAAGAGTTTCAAGAGCTCTCTTATGTGACATAGTGCACCAATCTCATACAATGACTTTACATTTTTGTAGCACTTGTGCTTATACATAGTCCTTACTAATGTTACACAATGAAGACACTAAATATTCTAGATTTAGGGGTAGTTTGAGAGCTGAATGTGCTGTACGACTTCCCTCCAATAATTTAGATGCTATTCCGGATGATGCAACCGCAAGAGAAATTTTACTTTGATTCTGAATTTTAGAAAAATGAACTTTCAAAGAAATCAACATGAATGGATTTAGATCAAGAGAGAGCATGTAACCTCATGCTTTGAAGGAGCCGATTAAAAGTGCATAGTTAAAAATTTTTAATTGCGTTGTTAAATATTAAAAATGTTAGTTTTTAACTGCAAAAATGATTGAATGTTTTCATCAGTTGTATTTTTTTAAACTTGATTTCTTGCATCAATTTATTTCCCTTGATTTCGAACATTTCCTGTGGGAATTTAAAAATAAAATTTTTTTCTGTCAACGACAAATGATCTACGAAGAAATAACCTGAACGCCTTACCCACAAGAACCTAGAGAGTAACTCTTCCAGATTTCTAGAAGAAATTTTAAGGCATGCAGATTTTTATCAAGAACAAATAAATAGAAGGATTTTGTCTTTCTGTATTATGTAACAGAAGAGTCCTGATGTTTATGTTGTGAAGTGACGCATTCAAAATTCATTTACCGTACCAGTAATTATTTTACTACCCATTCCGCGAATTACGTATCCACCATTTTGATCAGTATCTGCTATGGGACGACCTTTACAATATGTATATAAGAATTACTGTTAACAGAGGCGTGTTACTTGTGGATGTAAACATACATACATACATTCCTGCACTCAGACAGGCGCACAAACACGCACACGCACAGACGCAAGAGCAACCAGGCAACGGCATAACCAGACTTTCATACATTTATATTTTATAGCACTTACATGATGTGATTACACTGAGTTGCAGGAACCTTACTTTGTAGTGTGAAAAACTATGAAGGTGAATTTTTGCCTTCTTATATTTCCAATATTGAGTATGTTCATTATACAACAGTCTGTGCTGGGTAAAATGAGATCCCGCAAAATTTTCTGTTTTCATTAATGTAAATAATTACTGACTTTCTCTCTTGCTATATATTTCCTGAAATAATTCACATAGCAATTTCTTGGGGCTACACAGATAAGATTTCGCAATAAAAGCATTGCCCGTGTCTAAACTCAAAGTTTTTTTTTTTAAATTATCCTTTAAGTTTTGTGACCGCCAAGTATTGAGTGAGAAAAGAGGCTACAACGACAACATAACACACGTCAAGTGATTATTACGTTCTGTATCCCAGTGCTCACAACATAGTTAGAGAACCACTTTCATATTACAAGCCTCACGCTCCGCTCCAAACTGTCATACAAACATTACTGAACGCTGTAGCAGAATGTTCTGGATATCAGTGACAGGAAAGAGAAAATACAAACATTCTTGACATAATGAAACATAAACAGATGGGCTAGTCATAAAAATGGTTGTAAGAAAGATACAATATTGGAGAAAACACGTTTCGGGCGGGAACAAATTATCAACGCTATTTCTATATGGAATGATAGAAGTGACAGGAAGAATAGGGATAAATAGATCGTATTATCATCCTCACTGCTCTTTAGCTTCCTACGAAGCATAGGTTTTCGATCAGGACACATGACTTGTGCCATCCGTTTCAAGTTTGTTCCATGCCTTCTTTTGCGCTTCTAAAGTGTGTCTCTCCTATTCCCTTCTCAATGTTTTTATGGGTCCCCCCGGTTTTCTTTTAACCGTGGGGATTCCAGATAATTGACAGTCCTTGTAATGCTCTCCGTTGATTTCCTCAATGTGTTTATTCTGTCCTAACGTTTTTCTCTCACCTCATGCTCCACTGCTACTTGCCTGGTTCTGTCCATTAGTTCGAGTTTTTGTGATCTTGATTGGTGTGACGGAATTCTAAATACAATATCTAAATTATAATATAACAAGATAGTGCGTAAAGTCAAAATAAGATAGAAAATAAAAATTGAGTCCAGCGTCTTGTTCGCCCACGCCAGTTAATATGCGGGTTTTGCTAAGCCTTATAGCCGAATGGAGGGTACTGTATTTTTCAAATTTGACCTTGGATATAACCTAACAATTTTTCCCAAGGTTCAAACAATAATTGCCTCGGTGATAGAATATATAGTAAAAGGGGGAGAGAGAGGGTGATAAATGGCTTCAAATGCTAATCGCGACTAACATCGTTTCTAAAAATAAAACCAACTCGCAAAAGCCTTGCCTAGGGCGATTCCCAAAATACGAGGAAAAAGTTAGAACATGTAGACAACTCGTGTCACAAAAACAACCTTAGCTCTTATTTCAAAGGACGTAATTATCACGTAAATAGAGAAGACAGCACATGGAAAAGAATTGAACGTGTAGTAGACTAAAAATAAAAAAAAACTAACATAGAAAAAAAAAACTGTGTACTTCTGAACCAAGCCAACTAGTCCCATATAATTTATATATTCGTGTACCTTAGGACTTGCTGACAAAGAATATGGTAGTAGTTACGCAAATAGTTCATTAATTAACTAATTATAGCCATAATACTATAGTGGATCCGACCAGACTGTCAGGAAAGATCATGCCTGCTTATAATTTTTTATGGCATGTTTTGAAAAAAAACGACTTTGGGTAAATGAGGTTAAAAGGTACGGGATATTTGATTGGTTGGATTTTAAAGGAAGGCGAAGTATGATTGGTTGACCTAAAACTAAAAATATATTTGCCTTGGAAACATTGGGAGTTGTTATTTGAAACGATAGATTCAAAAATAAATGTAAACATGGTCTCATTGGACAAAGCAGTAGATATTGGCACGAAACGGGGACTGTTCACTGCCATTTCAAGAAAATTTTGTGTAAAGCAAGATCGATGAGAGCAGGCGGAGAATTTTCTAACATAGGAAAAGCCTGGACATAGGGCAGATCGAAAATGTGCCATATTCTAGTGCCTAGTCATCGTTTACTTGTGTTATTTCCTTGCATCTGTGGTAAGATTGATTTTCTTAACATTTTATTTAAAATAATATTTGGGTGTGAGATACTAACATACGACTGTAAGTAAGTGAGTCTATGGCAGACTCAAAACAGAGTCTGGAGATTGATCCAGCATATGAAAGACTATCAGAGAGGTGTAGACCAACTAAATTATATATGACTATCATCAGGAGCATAATACCTATCCTGTTGTATGGAAAACAGATTATTGCTGGAATTGCAGAGGCGTTGTAACTATTAGGGGAGAGGAATACTGGTATACCTGGTCACATCAAAAGAAACTGGTGAAAGGGATTGTCGTAAAGAGCTGATCTTACATGTTTGTTTGTAATGTGCCTGTACTGGTTGTTGAATATTATTGTAGGCTGTTGATTACGAAGGAGGCATATCCTTCTGATTTCAGAGGATTTTGGTTGCTGTCAATAACTGGTGCCAGACTACAGTGGGCCGATATATTCATGCCACAGTCTTGCCTTTTGCGGAGACAACTGTAGACCACCATCATTCTTGAAGAAGTGGGAGCTGAAGGTTGTCGTTCAGCGAAGTGCAGGAAGATTCCTACATCATATTACAAAGATAGGTGCATGTTCGGCACCTGATCGCTCAACTAACATTATATTAAAAATAAGAGACTGGGAATAGTGATATAAACATTCCATCAGTGTCCACAGAAACTTACAAACAACATGCAGAGATGATGATAATAAATAATCTACCAGTGTATACTAGAAGTCACCTCAGTTAGAAAATACACTACACCCTTATATAATAATAATATGTGTATTATGGACAGAAGATCCATTGTATAAATTGATTGATGTAATTAATTTCTATGATTTCACTTTTGATTGACAGTCCTGATTCCAAATAAATTAGATCCAGGACAATAAATTGAAAAATCATTAACTTTACCAAACTTTCAACCACTGACTTACTAAAGATAGTCTTTTAAAGTGAAGTTTGTATGTGAGTGTCGTGGTACTGTTGTGTTGTATTAGATAATAAAATAATTTTGTAATTGTTTATATGTGTAGTTGTTTAATGCAACCTTACACTAACATTTCATAACCCTAGACACCAAACGTAGTCATCTTGCAGTCTATCTAGAATAAGTCTGAATGAGATCATAGTGGTGGTAGTAGAAAGGTGCCCTGGAAATTTACTCTAATATTTATTATATTCAGGGACCTTCACAGCTGACCTCATTCAGTACACTAAGGTTTAGTTTGACATTTGAGCTCAGTTTTCTCATTTTTGTGCTGGACATGACTACGATTATTTCCATATATTTCGAAATGCAAGCAAAATATCACCCCCCACCTCCCCCAAACTAATTAGCAGCGCTAAGTGGGGAATCTCTGTGTTCTTCTTTTGCTTTCATTGTCCGTTCCTCCAACTTATTTTTCTTTTTGTTTTCTGAATCTGATCCCCTTCTTGTACGCATCTCCCAACCCCAACCTCCACCCCCCCCCCCCCTCCCAACCTTGTTTTCGAATACATCTAAGATAGTAGCTAGGAAAAACAAGTATTCGCAATTTCCCCGCCTGAACATATAAGTCACCAATAAAACTATACAGACAGTAATATACGCGTCCTGAATAACTGAAAAAGTAAAAGACAAAACATGTTTAAGGCACCTCTTTTACTGATAATACAGAATGCACTAAAAAGCAGAAAATAAATGTTACATGCACTCTGTTGTAACGAATAAAAGTGGATAACCAGTTATCTTTAATCAAAAGTGGATAACCAGTTATCATTAATGAAAAATGGATAAACAGTTAACATTAATCAAATTTGGTTATCCAGTTATCATTAATTGGTAATTCGCCATATCTTTCAAGAAATATTTAACTTGTGAATTATATGAAGAATTTCTGATTAATGATAACTGGATATCCGCTTTTATTCTATGCAATCGAAAGCATGGAAAATTTGACACATTAAAATGTACCAAGCTGCATACACAGTTTCAGATCTTTACATGGGAGCGGAATACAGAGATTTTAAGCGTTGAAGATTTAAAACGCGATAAATATACAAAGTCGGGTGATCTTAAACAAAAGTAGTTCAAAAGAGAAAACGTGAATGATAAACATTTTTATTTAAATAAACTTAGACCAAAAGTCAAATCGTATTGTGTGGAGTTGACAATAATAGCAGGCAAAAATCAAATAAAATGTTCGGCAAGTCAAACCAATTTATCGTCTGATAACAGTAGAAGACAAAAGAGCACACTCCAACACAATTAAATTCCCTTGAGAGGATATACCGCAATAAAGTGCGAGGAAGGGGAGAGCAGAGCGGTGTTTCGAGGGAGCGAGCATCGATGTGGTCCCAGAGCTTTCACACAGGACTGGCTGGTGAGCAGTGGTAACGCAACTTTATGGGACAGTTTCATAATACTTTAGATCACATGATACTTGTAGTATCTACCGTTTATGTCAGGAGGCGTCTCATTATCCATAATCTATTAACCATTTTTCTCTAAGATCATCGGAGAGTTATTTCTTTATCCTGTTTTAAATATGTGAATCTCAAAGTCTTTATGTTCAACTCATCATAGAGAGCTGAAACTTTGTATGCATGAAAGAAGATGTATCTGCCGCAGATAGACAATTGACTGTGTGTTCAACGATGTGAGATGGAGTTGAGTAAGCGAGTTAAACAGAAGGCACAGATTAATGTCAGTAATTCTCTCACCTTACAGTAACTCAACTATTGTATTTTCTGGCGAAATACACGACTCACACGCACTGTTTTTTCTGAAAGAGTAGTAGTTAAAACGTAACGCAGGAGTGTGGACTGCACGTTGTCTGAACAGAATGTTCAATCTACTAGGTCTAACTCAAGTTGACTGCAAATTATGAAATGTAAATCACTGATTTTATTATGAAAGAAAGTCATAGAAAGTTATCATACGTAAATGGGGAGAAATAACAGAAGATACAAGATTAATTTCGAAAGAAATGAAAATACTGTCATCCTTTTAATGTTCAGATTAAAGCCAAGTGCATTCATTGATGAAGGAAATAAGTCATATGAACGTTTCGTTGTAAGAAAAACTCTGAACGGTTTCCTGGTGTTTATGTGAACTTAGCTTTCGATCACTTGGACTTCTCTTTGGCGTCACATTGGTGTTTCTCAGTAAGCAGGTAGTATCCACATGATGTTCACAAGTAGCAGGTAATCCAAGAGATGAAAGGGGAGTTACGATGATGCTTACAATCAGCTGAATTTATTCACTGGATGAATTTGCTTTACAATTATCCCCTTATAATCCAGGGAACACTATACAATTATAATCTACTATCAGGACAAAAATTAAATAGGATCACTGTTTACAGATTACAGGAGGCCATAGACAGACAGCTGAGAGAAGAGCGGTAGGTTTTCTAAAGAGCAGATGCCTGTATAGACCTAATATGACACCAGGCATGATAGTTGAAGAGAGCTTTGAAGTGAACTCACCCATTTACATCGGATTTGTGGCCCATGACCAGGCATTCCACAGCTCAGATAGAGAATTGTGCATGAAACTGATTTGGCGCCATGAACTCCCTCTTAAGTTCAGTAGCCTAATGAAAAGAATATGAAACATGAAATGTAAAATTATCCGTGAAGGATAACTTAGGGATCCCTTTCATGTAAGTACCGGAGTGCGGTAGCACAGTTTCTTTCATTCATAACCCTCCACTCCCAAAAGAGCATAGGCCTTCAACAAACACATGCCAAGTCCTCCTGTCACGTGCCATCATCTCAAGTTCTTTCCACGTTTTCCTCATCATTTTCACCTATGTTTCCAGCTCTCTTCTCCATGTGCTTCTTGGTCTACCTCTGCCTCTCTTGCCCTGGGGGTTCCAGAACAAGGACTGCCTTGTAATGCTATCAACAGGTTTCCTCAGTGTGTGTCCTATCCATCGCCATCGTCTTCTTCTCATCTCATGTTCCACTGGCACTTGTCTAGTTCTTGTCCTCAGTACCACGTTGGTAACCTTGTCATACCATTTTAATCCCTCTATTCTACGCAAGCACCCATTTATGAAAGTCTGTAGCTTTTTGGTTGTTGTCTTTGTTGTTCTCCATGTCTCAGAGCCATACAATAGGACTGACTTCACATTTGAGTTGAGGATTCTTATTTTCGTGTTGGATCCGATTTCTCTTGATCTCCATATATTTCCCAATGAAATGAAAGCTCCTCTTGCTTTTTGTATTTTTAGTTTGATATCACTGTCTGTCCCTCCAACTTTGTCTATATTGCTGCCAAGATATGTGTACGATTCTACATCTTATATTGGTGTTTCTTCAAGTTAAACCATGTTATCATTACCTGCATTTATTCTCATTACTTTTGTCTTTTCCCTGTGTATTTTCAGACCCAATTGCTGTGACCTCTCATCGAATGTTTTCAATTTGTCCTGCATCTGATTACGGTTTTAGGACAGAACAGCCAAGTCATCAGCAAAATCCAGATCATCCAACTGCTTAGTCAGAGTCCACTGGATTCCATTTCTGTTGTGTGTTGTCGAAGTTTTCATAACCCAGTCTATTGCAAGTAGGAAAAGAAATGGAGACAAGCGGCATCCCTGTCGCACTCCCGTTCTTATCCCAAACGGTTATGTAAGCTGTCCTTCATGGAGAACTCTGCATGTCATGTCTTCATATGTTTTCTGTATTAAATTAATGATCTTCAGGGGAATTCCATAATGCCTTATCAATTTCCAAAGTGATTCTCTATCTACACTGTCAAATGTCTTTTCGTAGTCCACAAATCCAGTGTATAGTGGTGAATTCCATTCCAGACTTTGTTCAACTATTATTCTCAAAGTGGCCATCTGAGTAGTATAGTACGGTGTTTTTGGTTACCTTTCTGGGGGATGCGCGTGACTTTTATATAGTGAAATATACCGATCGATAACGGAGGATGCGCGTGACTTTTATATAAGGAAAAATATTAGATCAATAATGGCGGTTAGTAAGAAGGTGGTATTTTAAGCTTTGTTATGTTTCTTTATTCAGGTGTTACAATATATATATAAATATATATATATATATATAATAAATATATATATATATATATATATATATATATATATATATATATATATATATATATATATATATATATATATATATATATATATATATATATATATATATATATATATATATATATATATATATATATATATATATATATATATATATATATATATATATATATATATATATATATATATATATATATATATATATATATATATATATATATATATATATATATATATATATATATATATATATATATATATATATACAACATACATATATACAATATATATTTTACAACATAGATAAATATAAAAATCGAAAAGTTCGATCAGGTTGGTCAGGGGTGATAAGTAGGTAGGTTGTAGTTTATTATTGTCGTTAGCTGTTCGGGGGGTATGGATTTTGGCTGGTGGGGGTGATGACGCATGGGCGTGTGTTGGCATGTAGGTATTGATGAGGATATAGGGATGAGAGAAAAAAAACCTGATACGGTGTCGTTAGTTGTTCGGTTGGGTTTTAATGGAGAGTGCGGGTGGTATTGCTTTTGGTTTTGTGGGTTGGTGTGTAGCGGGGACCGCCGGAGTAAGACAATGTATAAACACACACACAGATATATATATATATATATATATATATATATATATATATATATATATATATATATATATATATATATATATATATATATATATATATATATATATATATATATATATATATATATATATATATATATATATATATATATATATATATATATATATATATATATATATATATACAACATACATACAATATATTTATACAACATAGATAAGTATAACAAACCCTCGGTTTATAAATAGAAGTGTTTATTTAATATCACAGTGTTTTGTTGCAGCTTCTGCCCAGAACAAATATATATAAACGGCTCAAGGTAGTAGAAGAAAAAGGACTATAGCTGGAAATTGGATCAATCTACAAACCTAGCTAGAAAATCGTAATAAAATTATGATATTGTTTCTGATGTTAAATATGACATGTGTGAAGGCAACGTATCTGACTATGCAAGATGGGTCAGATAATTAGCCTTCAGACATGTCAAATTTCCAGCTATGCGAGATCAATACCGACAGCCTATATTTAGCGCTGACGCCACCCGACCTAACCGAAGCCGTTCGACCCTCTATGGTAACGGAATTTTATAAAAGTATACGATCAATGGTTTCCTGGCGAAGTCTGCACCGACCATCGATCCGGTTTCATAACTAGCGGTAACACAGTTATTCGGTGTAATAAAAACAACAAAAAATACGTCAACTCTTGTGCGATTTCTCGATCTGACTGCTTTTGAATTTGTTTGATGGTTGGAAGAAAAAAAAATTTGAAGAAATATTTGACAACTTGAAAAAAAAAAACGTTTGAAGAAATATTTGACAACTTGAAAAAATATCTGAAGAAATATTTGACAACTGGAAGAAATATTTGACAACCTGAAAAATATCCGAAGAAATATGTGACAACCTCAAGAAACATGTTGAGAAATATTTGACAGTTGGAAGAAACGTTTGAAGAAATATTTGACAACTAGAAAAAAACATTTGAAGAAATATTTGACAACTTGAAAAAAAGTTTGAAGAAATATTTGACAACTTGAAAAAATATCTGAAGAAATATTTGACAACTGGAAGCTACGTTTGAATAAATATTTTTAAAAATATTTGACAACCTCAAGAAACATGTTAAGAAATATTTGACAGTTGGAAGAAACGTTTGAAGAAATATTTGACAACTAGAAAAAAAAACATTTGAAGAAATATTTGACAACTTGAAAAACGTTTGAAGCAATATTTGTCAACTGGACCAAAAAAAAACATTTGAAGAAATAATTGACAACTGGAAGAAAAAAAACATTTGCATAAATATTTGACAACTAGAAAAAAAAACATTTCAAGAAATATTTTACAACTGGACAAAAAACATTTGAAGAAATATTTGACAACTTGAAAAAAAAAATTTGACAGCTGCAAGATATATTTGACAACTAGGAAAAAAAACACATTTGAAGAAATATGTGACAACTGGAAAAAACATTTGAAGAAAAATTTGACAACTGGAAAAATCATTTGAAGTAATATTTGACACCTGGAGAAAATATCTGAAGAAGTATGTGACAACCTCAAGAAACATTTGAAGAAATATTTGTCAACTGGACAAAAAACATTTGAAGAAATATTTGACAACTGGATAAAAAACTTTTGAAGAAATATTTGACAACTTGAAAAAACATTTGAAGAAATATTTGACAACTTGAAAAAATATCTGAAGAAACATGTGACAACTGGAAAAAACATTTGAAGAAATATTTGACAACTGGAAAAAAACATTTGCATAAATATTTGACAACTGGAAAAAACATTTGAAGAAATATTTGACAACTAGAAAAAAAAAACATTTGACACATGCAAGAAATATTCAAAGAAATATTTGGCACGTGCAAAAATAACAAAATTAAAAACTGGTTAATAGCTATTTACCTACACTTTGGAACATTTGAGCAGGACTGGTAGAAAATTTTGGGACCATCTTTGCTGATTGGAAGAAAAGTTTTTACTAAAGTTTGAAAATTGTAGGATAAAAAAAGTAGATAACCGTTTGATAACTGGAACAAAGAAGCTATTTGTAAACATTGAAGAGGGAGGATCGGCTGTTTTCATTCCATATTTGGGAGACATGACCTCTGCAGTAACGCGCAGAAATTTCCAAGCTGGACCGTAGAATTGCTTCGAGCTTGATATAACTGGACCCTTTATAAATTAATATTTTTGTAATAGGCCTATAGGTACAAATGTATATATCCATACTGTCTGTTAAATCGTTTGGAGCCCGTAATGTAGGGGGAAAGCTGTAATATTTTGAAATAGCAAAGAACGTTTTCCCTTGTAACATTAAGAACGCTTCGTGTGTTCGAAGAGAGCTATGAAAATAACAATTTATTATTTTAACGTCCCTTAATATTAAAGTGGAAATAATTGTATAACCAATGTTGCACGGGGCATTAATTAGGCATACTTGTACTTTTAATAACCGTACGTCCTAAAGAAACTTTCTTTAAACTACAAAAAGATATGTGTCACAGCAGTATTAAACGTATTTGGCTGTTTATAAATTTACAATAATTATTAAGTTTTTCCTAACTTTTAGCAATTAAATATTTTAAATCTGTTAAATATTACTTCACTGTGAAATCTTACGATATTAAGGAGAAGGTATGGAACTGCAGCAGAAAATCTGGCTAAGATCAAAGTGTAAAACAGTTAGTCTATGTAATAGCTGTGGCGAGGTGAAATTATTGGATAAGAGAACCCCGGGTTGTTTAAACTAGAATACGAAGGTAGGGGGAATATATCTTTATGTAATAAAACTTACCACTGTTTCGGCGAGTGCGATAAGACTAGCACGAAAGGACTCACCAAACAACACAACACCTTAGACAAACACACTTTTTTGGAGGTTCTCATGCGGATTTTAATTGTATACTCGGAAGAACAAGAGATGAAAAGCAACATTGATGTTGTTTATGTACACCCAGATCGCAAGGTCTTGTCTAATTGAACATGCGCCAGTGGAATGACACATTGATTTGGAAAATAAACGTGTATAAATCAATATACCCTTAAAGGAAAAACAGTTGGACATGCGCCTTAATTGTGAACATGTGTCTAGGTTGAAACTGGCGCGCCTTGCCTAAAAAAATGGCAAAAGGAGGCAACATTCGTTTATTTTAAAAAATACTTATCTGAGAACTAATCAATTAACCAGAACGAAAGGACATGTGTCCTAATTTAACCGACGCCATCTATGTGTCTAGGTTGAACGAGTCGAGTCTCCCCGAAAAGAGAAACGTTTATATAAAAAGGCAGCTCAACACAATACTCGGTCTTTTATATTAGAAGTATGTATCACATAATATAATAATATTTTTTATGTTTGAAAAAAGAACGTGTTACGAAAACCAGTAGTAAATAAGTTAAAAAGGATGAATCTTTGTTTGCCAGGTCGGAACGGGAAGATATGTCTTATTAATTTTCTGCTTGCTAACACTCGGAAGCAGCATAACATTGCGTTTGCGGTCCCCCCATATGAAATAAGAGTATTTTGTGTAGAATACAGCTCAACACATTTACTTCCTCTTTTATTTTAGGAAAATTTCATACGCGAGTTAATTTAACAGACCATCGATCCAGTTTCATAACTAGCGGTAAAAGAACGTGAGTGTTTGAACTTTAGTAAAAATGAGTGAAAATGTCCTCGACATTGTTCCAGTTGCAGACTGTACAGCGACACTAAGGACTGCCTAGTTGACGCCATAATCTAGTCTGCATATGACACATATCTCTACGGAGCATCGTTGTGTTCAATAAAACTGTCTACTTAGAATTGTCCAGCCTGGCCTTTGACAGTATTTTTTATGTTGGAGAATACGGCTGTGTGCGGGGTCACTTACATACCACTAGATGGACATTGACCTGAGTAGACTTATTACTCATGATATAATATAAATAATAAAGAAAACTACCCCGTGGATCAGAACCCGTATCAATATGTAATTACTTTCACCGAAATACGGAAATTCCCTGTCATATTTTTACATCAAAAGAATAGTTGCCTCGGATAATTACACCACATCTCCCCTCAATATCTAGTCTTTCTGCTTATCCTACCTTGTGCCTGTGATCTTGACTGCTGAGATAACTCTTATATATATATATATATATATATATATATATATATATATATATATATATATATATATATATATATATATATATATATATATATATATATATAATAAATGTTGTAACACCTGAATAAAGAAACATAACAACCCACCGCTGAGTCATATACAACACTTAAAATACCAGTACAATACAACCTACCTACTTATCTCCCCACCCACAGGTTACTGTCCTATTACTTGTAACAACCCCAGTTGGGTGAAAAATTTGGCATGCAAGCCAAAGCCCTCAAAGAATTTGCCATGGAACAGCTGGCAAAGGAAGAAAAAAAAAGATAGCAGATGAGAGAGAAGAGAAAAAGAAAGCAATAAAATTAGAAAGAGAATATAGAAAAAGAGCAGAAGATTTAGAAAGAGAAGATAAAAGGAGGCCAGAAGAATCTGCGAGGGAAGATAAGAAAAGACAAGAAGAGAGTGATGAGAAAAGAAGACAGAATGAGATTTAATTGGAACGAACAAGACATTGGGCTGATCTTGAAGCAAAGAAGTTGGCTCAAGTTCAGAAAACAGCTGACATTGAACAAGAGAAAATCAAGTTTGAAAATAGTAATAAACAAAACAATCTTGAGGCTGAGGGTTCCTCAAAAAGAGTTCACTCTGGTTCTTTTAAACTGCATTTGCCTAATTTTAAACCAAACATTGGTGATATTTCACGCTTTTTAAACCGTTTGAGACGGTGTGCCAAGAGCACAAAATAGACAAATCATCATGGTGTAGCAAAATCATGCCATTATTGACTGGAGAGAGACTAACATCAGTATGCACAATGGATGTTTTACACAGAAACTATTATGATGCTGTTAACGTCCTGCTTTCAAAGAAATACCAACTTGAAGAAAAACGGATATCGGCTACGGTTTAAGAAATTAGTGCCAGACATGCCACAAAAGGTGCTTATCATACAGCGCCTGATATTCCTATTCGACCGTTTGAAAAAAATGGCCGTTGAAATAATTGGCCCACTATCAGTCATGTCGGTCAGAGGACATTGATATGTCCTGACTTGAATTGATATGTGCACGAGATGGCCAGAGGCAATACCGCTTAAAAATATTACCACCACAGATGTGTCGGATGCTCCTTTTCTTGTTTTCACTTTACGAGGTTTCCCAGATAAACTCTTATGTGACACAAGAACACAGTTTGTGTCACACGTCATGTCAAAGGTTATGCAGCTATGTAAGATTGATAGATCTCTTAGCTGCATGTTTCATGCCATGTCGAACGGCATTTTAAGCGGCTGAATAAAACGCTTAAACAGCTTTTGGGTAAGGTAACAAATAAATATTCACAAGGCTGGGACCAGATATTACCCGCCATTTTATTTACATATTGGGAAGTACCGAATGAACAAACAGGTTTCTCCCCATTCGAGCTCGTTTTTGGTGCTCAAACAAGAGGGCCCATGCCATTACTAACAGATTTACTCACAGGATCTGAAGTGACTCAGGAAGTCCAGTCATCTTACGAATACCTTGTCAATCTCAGACGAAAACTGATTGATGCTTATCAATTAGCAATTCAGTCGTCAAAAGAGGCTAAAGAGAAATCACGGGTGTTTCAAAACAAAAATAAGAAATTAAGACAGCTTTGGCCTAGAGACGAAGCTTTTTTTTACGTAGAAAGGAACAACGCTTACTCATTGCTTGGAATGGCCCATATAAGGTCATTTCCAGATTGACTGATGTTGATTATATTCTTGATGTCAAAGGCAAGAATAAAACTTTCCACATTAATATGTTGAACAAATTCTATGACAGACCTAACTATCTCAAACCTATTTTCGAAGCTGTTGACGACTCCACTAATCGTCATTCTTCCTATGCTTTACTTGCTGTCATTCAGGAGGAACACTCTTTATTCCCTGAAATACCCTTACAACTTCCAGTCATGTCTCTTCATGCGACCGAATCCTGGAAAGATGTAACTATTTGTTCTGATCTGTCCGCCGAATAACAACGTCAGAATCAATATCTTCTTGAATCCTTTCAACAGGTTCTTACTGACATACCTGGTAGAACTTCGATCATCTCTCATGACATTATTTTTACAGATCATCGACCTATTCACTTAAAACCCTACCCTATTCCTTTGCACTTTCAGGAACAGGTAGAGAAAGAATTAGATAACATGCTACGTCTTTATATCGTTTCATATTCAAATTCACCTTATTCTTTTCCGATGGTCATGATCAGAAAGAAAGATAAAAGTATTAAGCTTTGTATTGATTTTAGGAAACTTAAAAGCATAACTGAGCATGATGCAGAACCAATGCAAGTCCTAGAAGAATTATTGGCAAAACTGTCAAAAACTGCTTATTTTAGCAAATTTGACTTATCAAAAGGAAATTGGCAAGCTCCTCTCACTGATAGAGCTAAACCTATTACTGCTTTCGCAATCCTAGAGGTCTTTCACACAGGAACTTTGTGTGTTTCGGTTTGATAAAAGCTCCAGCGACTTTCGTCCGTATGATGAGGAAAATGTTTTCTCATAGATCTGACATCATCACCTATATAAATGATATCTGTTTATTTATCAACTCATGGGACGAACACATCTCAGGTCTTAAATCTCTACTTGAAACACTTCGCCTTCTTAATCCTACTGCCAAACTTTCAAAGATTCAAATTGGGTTTAACGAGATCTCTTTCTTGGGCCACAGAGTCTGCCATGGCTTCCTTAAGACAGAAGATAGTACTGTTTCCAAGATACTGCACTTGTCTATTCCTAAGTCAAAAAAAAAACGATAAACGTAGTCTTCTGGATCTTGTAAATTTCTACAGTAAATTCATGCCAAATATCTCTTCCATCACTTCAATTTTGTCTACGTTGCTAGAAAAGGGGGTCTCCCAACAGAGTTCGGTAGACCCAGGCTTGTGACGCCGCTTTAGCATAAGTAAAACAGAAATTTTCATCAGAACCAATTCTTAAATTGCCTGATCCTCATCAGAACGGATGTGTCTCTGGGAGGCATTGGAGGGTCTCTGACGCAAGAAGTAAATGGAATTCTTCATCATATTATGTATATATCCAGAAAACTGTCCAAGGCAGAAAGCAACTAACCTATAATTGAGCGTGAGTTATGAGCCATTGTTTGGTCGGTTGCAAAACTACAACACTATCTTCTGGGCTCACGTTTCTACATTGAAACTGACCAGAATGCTCTCGTTTATCTACAGAAATCCGACCTCCGTAACGCAAGAGTAACCCGTTACGCCATTACGCTTCAGGCTTTTGACTCTACCATCCGCTAAATTAAAGGATAAAAAAGAACAGTTCACTTGGCAGCTTTTAAGTTTTTACTTAGGCGCCAATAGTTTGATGGTATCTGCTCCCGCTGATGTTTGGTTCTTTGCAGATAGGTGACTGGTTCACTCTCGTCATTGGTCAAGTCTGAAGGATGTGACACGTTCCAAGAAGTCTGAAGATGGTGTCTAGCGTCGACTTCAGGCCACTTATAACCTCACTTGTTCCAGAGACAGTACCCTCAATTGGTACCACCGACTAGTGTCACAAAAGAAGAGAACAAATAACCTCTTGAGTATTGAGTTTTCCTGACACACACTAATATGCTCCCCTCTTTTCATTCCACCATCCCATCTGCTTCAGAACTTTACCCTCTCTGAGAATTAATCTTAATCCCAGTGAGCGGAAAACGTTCATTACATTTAGATTGAATAGGTTTAAATTTACCTCTACATTGGTTGGAAAGGTTAACAATATAATAAGTATGAACATCATGTCTCTCATTGTTCACTCTCTGGTCCATGTGGAACTTGGGACTACCTCTACTGTTGGTTCTCTATAACAAACTCGCATAAAGCAGTCACCAGCCCTTGCAGTGGTGATTCATGAAATCATCATTCTATATGATGAGGTTGTCAGCCTCGTATGACTTGGACATCCACTAGCAATTTTCACATATTAATATTCACATGTCAATATCTTTTTTCTTTTCCTTTCTTTCTTTGATCCTTAGCTGCCGACCGTCAAAGCAGTCAGTGGCCATCACGCCTAGTTGCGTCTTGTAGGGCAACAACAAATTGATTCCACTTTGCTCGGTCGGTGGCCATCCTTCTTACAGTGCCCCAACTCTGGTTCATTCTTTGCATCTCAGCCTCCACAGTCCCCCGTTAGGTTATTTTTGGTCGGCCTCTAGTTCGTTTTCCTTCAGGGGTCCAAAGCATAGCTGTTCTTGTGATGGCATCGGGGTCTCTTCTGAGGACATGGCCAACCCAGCTCCAGCGTCTGCCAGCTATGATGGTGTGCATGTCCTCTTGCTTGCTCCGAGTAAGCAGATCTTGGGTGGTGATGGTATTCGGCCAAAAGATTCGGTGAACTTTTCTTAGGTATGTTGTGTGAAAAGAGGACAATTTAGACATTTCCTTCTCTGTAACTCTCCAGCATTCTGCACCATAGAGAAGCACAGAAAGCACACAGCCTGATATAATCTTAATTTAGTGCTTGTGCTGTATTGAGAGGACTTCCAGATGTTGTTTAGGCTAAAAAAGGCTGTTCTTGCCTTATTCATTCTGTTGTTGATGTCTTTGCCTGCCCCGCCGTCCGGTGTTACTATGCATCCTAGGTATGTGAAGGTGTCTGTCTGTACCAGTTGCTGATTCCTTACTGATATGGGCTCAGGGTTGCTCACATTGAGCGTCATGACCTCTGACTTCTTTAAATTGATGTTCAAGCCCACCTGCTGGCTAAAATTATTAAGTCTATCCGTTTTTTCCTGGATGTGTTGATGTGAATGTGCTAGTAGTGCAATGTCATCTGCATATTCCAGATCTTCCAATGTAGAAAATGTAGTCCATCTTATTCCTCTTGGACATGTCAATATATACGAGGGAAGGTAAAAAAGTAATGCATCCTATTTTTTATGTATGTAAATACTGCATCGGTGTGCAATTTGTAAATTTAGCAGGATTCCTCAAACACTCTTCTGCACTGTATAGCATTACCAACCTGTTTCAGTAACAGGTGGCACCACTGTAACAGTTTAAAAATGGCTGCCAAAGACGTTCGGTTAAAACAACGTTATGTCATAGAATTCCTCAATGCTGAAGGCGAGACCCCAATTCGCATCCATGAACGTTTGAAAAATGTTTATGGAGATTCAACATTGGATGTTAGCACTGTCCGACGTTGGGTACATCGTTGTGACGAAGCTGAAGTAGGTTAATCCTCAATGGCTGACTCAAAGCGGACTGGCCATCCGTCTACCGCAGTGACTCCACACAACATTCATCGAGTTGATGGAATCATTCGTGGTGACCGTTGGGTAACACTGGATGAACTTTCTTCCATGTTGTCCATTAGTAAAGGCAGTGTCCAGAACATCATTAAAGACCTGAGTTATTCAAAAGTTTTTGCACGATGGGTACCCATTAAACGATCGGAGAACTGCACTACTGTTGCACGATAATGCCACGCCACACACCGCTAAACGCACCATTGATGCGATTGCAGAATTTGGCTGGACATTATTACCATATCCCCCTTACAGTCCCGATCTTACACCTTCTGACTTCCATCTGTTTGGACCACTGAAAGAAGATCTTCTCGGACATCATTTTGAGGACACCGAGACCCTTAAACGTGCCATACGCCAGTGGTTTAGGAAAAAGGACACAAATTTTTACCGTGCGGGGATACATGCCCTTGTCAGAAGATGGACAAAAACTGTAACAAATAACGGAGACTACATTGAGAAATAAATTTTTGAAATTCAGACTTGGGGCTACATTTCAATATGAATTTTATCTGTTTTCTTGCCTATTGAATGAAATTAAAAATTACGAGGCATTACTTTTTGACTGTCCTTCGTACATATTATTTCACGTGTTAATAATGCAAAATATAGAATTATAAATGTACAACTTACCCCAGCATTGTCTTTGGGATCACAGACTTCTGGCTCCGTGAAATAGTTAAGGCAGCTTGTTTAAAATGCCTCTTCCAGGTGTTCCGGGGTGTTACTTTACAATAAGCTCCCATTCTGACTTCGTGTTCGGATTCCCAGGATGTCGGTTTTCCGTGTTAATAAAGGTAGAGTTTTCCTGGGACATAAGTCCTCAAGATGCACAAACAATGTCCGATAAATGGAATTCTGATCCTATTCTTTACTCTGGCTGTCTTGCTGGTCTCTTGACGAGTTGAGTTTGATAATGCTTTCAACCGACTAAAGTGTCAGGTTATATTACAACTTTCGTCCCACGCACGTGGTTGTTTACTATTAGACCAGGCTCCAATAAGAAATGTTGTTATGTTTAAATCTGGAATGCCGGCGAATAGTTTCAATCATGCGTGGCTTGATAGGGTCTATTCAAAAAATTTACTCATAGGAAAATTCTGCGTGTTATTTAAAAGGTCACTTTCCAAATATGGAATGGTTATATCCGTCGATTTGTGGTAATGATTGCAACTACAACTCCCTACATTATTGCAAATAATGTCTTCGTAACACTTCTGTCCGGAAGCTATTACAACATTCCGTCTTTCAGATGCATGTCTGCAATATGTCCGCAGACGGATAATCTATCGTCCCGTACTTGTGCAAACACCGACCCTTGTTTGACCATCTAAGCTGTGACTTTAATTAATTTTACGACAATAATTAGAAGGTCACACTTGCCATATCAGCGATAAGCGAGCTCGCTTGGCCATTTCCGTGTGAATCCGGTGCCCAATGTCTAGTACACGAGAATTTTACCAACATGATTGTCGGTCACGATTGCATCACTCGTCTACTCTTTCAGCAGAGATGAACAGGTAAACAGACAAGACGAATTATTACAGGAAGAAGTGCAAACAATGACTCTAAAATACCAATTCTGCCGGAGAGGAAAAGAGAGCAAACCCACTTATGTGACACAAGGCAGTACTATTATATATCAGTGAAACATGGAGAAACCAAAAACAAGAACAAGAAAGATACAGGTTTTCATAACTGAGTGCTTGCGAACAGTAGAAGGAATGCATTGGTTTGATAAGATTACCTGTGTGACACTCATGGGAAGAACAAGACTAATGTCAGCTGAACAACATATAAGAAGACGATGCTGGCGTCGTATTGGACACACACTAAGAAAACCTCTTGATAGCATTACACGGCAGCTCTTGTACTAAAATCCGCAGGGTAAGAACAATTGAGGAAGATAAAAAGAGTGCACGGAGAAGAGAATTATGTATAGACATAAAGGAAATAAAGAAGGCATGGAATGACCTAGAAGGATGGCACATGGCACATGGCATATTTATTGACGTGTCTTTGGTCAAGGCATGTGCTCCACATGGATCTTAAATGTCATGAAATAATTAATGCATCTCACCACATGCAGCAGTTGCAGGATACCTGCACCACACAGAAATCGCACACGACTTTGAGTATGTTAACGTTTAGTCGCGTGACTGGAGAAGATTCACAATCAAGATATTTAATAAAGACAAAAAGGAAACAGAGTAAGAATAGTCTGCATAAATGTCCAGTTTCGAGTAATGTGGGGCGCGAGCTGCGCACATCTCTGCTACAAGCGCCATAATACATGATATAATAAATTCCATAATCGCGGTCAAAATGCTAGCTGGAATAATGTCATACTGTATGATTTCCTGTCACAGGGGCGACAAAATTAGCTCCAGGGGACGTAATTTGCTCATTAAAAGACGCCAATATTCGTGACAAAAGAAAACCTTGTCTCGTATTTCATCCTCAAAGGACAAAACAATGACCTTGGACCAACAATCGCCCACAAAGCCAACGTGAGAAAACGACAGAATTATTAATGACGGAATTTCCTCGTGATATGAATGTGGATACCGAAAATGTTATCAGACATGATTGCACTGCATTATTTGTATAGTAGAACTATCAAAGAAGCGAACCGAAAAATGTACATAAATGAGTGATATAATATAATAATAATAATAAAATATATTGCGAACTAAATAAAAATATTACAATATAAAAGATCAATAGGCATCGGAAATGAGATCTGCCAGAGAAATACAACACATTATTATCTTTGCCTTTCAGCTGCCGGTCAGCTTACTTGAAAGAGAATAGTGAAAAATAGATTATAAAGACAGGACATTGAGTTTCGACCAAAAGTGAAAAGACTGTTCAGTGGTGAATTAGTGAAATAAGATTAATTACGTTTCAATTTACGAAATGAAATATAGGAGATGTACAACTGAGCTCTTAAATAAAGAAGGAACAATCTTAAAAGATCAAGATAACATAATAGAATTACTGTCTTCATGACCTTTCAACTTTCAAGAACCATAACCCTTCAACAAACCGGATGCCAAGTCTCAAGGTCTTTTCATATCTTATTCATACCCTTCATGTCTGGCCCCAGTTCTCTTCTTCGTGTGTTCTTTGGCCTTCCTCTACTTTCTTTCTCTGTGGATTCCAGAACAAGAAATGCCTGGTAATGATATCATTAGGTTTTCTGAAAGTGAGTCCTATCCATCTCAGCGTCTTCTTTTCATCTCTTGTTCCACTGGCGTTTTTCTGGCTTTTGTCATCAGTTCTACATTGATGATCTTGTGATCAGTTCTACATTAATGATCTTGTGATCAGTTCCACATTAATGATCTTGTGATCAGTTCCACATTAATGATCTTGTGATCAGTTCCACATTAATGATCTTGTAATCAGTTCTACATTAATGATCTTGTAATCAGTTCTACATTAATGATCTTGTGATCAGTTCCACAATAATGATCTTGTGATCAGTTCTACATTAGTGATCTTGTGATCAGTTCCACATTGATGATCTTGTCATACCACTTCAGTCCTTTTATGATAGGCTGTCACGGATTGCCTCCCCTTAGCTCTGCAGTAGTGGCTCACCAGTGGCGACAACTTCAAGAATAACTAATTTAGATCTTAAAAGGTGTCTACCTTCGCACAAGATTACTCTTGGCAGAGTTGTAGGTAGAATGATAATGATGCTTCTATCTCAAGGGAGTATTCACAAGATATTCAGAAAATCGAGAACAATGCTGAATGTTTCTTAGCAATGTTAACTCTAGTATCTGCCGCCAACTTTTGTGGGGGATTGGGTTATATTTTAATTCGCTAGCTCGTTAAGCCCCCAGCTGGTTTAATCCAGCGAGATTCCTCTTATTATTATAATTGTTATTATTGATACTGTTGTTATTATTATTGTTAGTGGCTCTTCAGGTGTAGAAAGAACTA
This sequence comes from Oreohelix idahoensis, assembly GCA_024509875.1. Classification (NCBI taxonomy): domain Eukaryota; kingdom Metazoa; phylum Mollusca; class Gastropoda; order Stylommatophora; family Oreohelicidae; genus Oreohelix; species Oreohelix idahoensis. The sequence goes on along the minus strand of JAMPIV010006983.1, from coordinate 311,928 downwards.
TATATACAAGTATTAAAATCAGGACTCACAAATGTGCCTTAAGCTCTGTAATTATTAACTCGACTATGGATTTATCAAAATCAACATATACGCAATTTAATGATCAAAAGCTTTTGGAACAAATGTAAATAAATATAAACCAGTAATTCTTAGAGATAATTATCATCATTGACTGGCTATCAGTTTTGTAAATAAAGTCTGTTGTTCTGGCCTGCTAGAACTATGACGTATCTTTCCAAATTCCTAAATTGCTGGTGCTGCTGGTTCCGTCAATTCGTCTCTCTGTCGAGGGCACGTTTCCAAATGTCTAGAAGTTATTGCTCCTGGTCCAGGCAAGGATCTTCAAGTGTCGATCTCAAGCTTAGAAACACAGATTAGTAGGACAGCTGGTATCGTTCGTAAAGTAGTACCGCAACTGGCCTCTCCGATCCGTACCACCAAATTTCAGAGAGAATAAAAGAACAAATTCCGCTTCTAAATATTTGTTTGCCAGATATTTAATCAGGCGCTTATCCCCCGCTGTCCGTGAATTGATTCCTTTTCTCAAATTTTTTTACTCCTCCTGGGCGTATATTATCTAACTCAGTGGATGCGATGAAAAATCACCATTATTTCAGTTAATCTAATGAAAATTTGTGACTGAACAGCGGAAAATGGCTTGTGCTAGAAGCAACGTATAACGTTTACATCCATTTAACAAATGATAATATACAATTATACACATGTTGATGTAATCATCACTCACTCACTGCTCCATTGGGAGTCTGGGGTTACTTCTGCGTTTGGTTCTCTGTGAGACCTAGCATGAAGCAATCACTAGCGCTTGCTGTGGTGATTCGTGAATGTATCCTTTTCACTTGTTGAGGTTGTCAGCCTCATGTGAATCTTTAACACCACAAGCCAAGTATACACGTATAACTTTCAAAGTATAAAACTATGTACACTCACCTCAATAAAATTGAGAATCTTTAGACTTTCTGCTCAGATAAATAGTCTCGGCAAGTTAATACGATTTGCCTCGAACACACTTCTGGGATTTTTTCCTATTTCAGAATTCATCTGTGATTTTATGTATAGTGTTCTGTAGGAGTCCGGTTGCGTATTTCTTTGGGCGAGTTTTCTTTTTCAGTGGGTAAATGATGCTCTAATACGTGTTTCTGTTCCTAATAAATTCAGAGTCCACCTCTATTATTTCCTGTATCAAGATCTGAGTTGTCTACTGGTGACGATTTCTGGAATGCAGTATCGTGTGTCAAAATTGTTCTACATTATATATCGTAGATTTCATGACCCCGCTTTTCCTGGAAGTTGGGACAAACGCCCAATCGACGCAATTGTTATTTGCGCCTCAAAATGCCAGCCAGTCATATTTGAAAGTTTTAGTTATAGCAACTTTATGATGAAATATTTTGCAAGACTCATCTAGTGCAAAATTTCAATCCAGTACTTTCTAAAATGTGGCTGTAAACATCCGATTATTATTTGGTAAAGTTACATCTATCACACTTCAAAATATCGTCCCAGATTGGGGATTATCTGACTTGTTTATCCAACGTAATTCAGACGTCGTTATCAGTCTATGACTCGGCGCAATTTGACCGTCGGTCTGGACATATTCGTGGTTTATCCGTACCTCCAATATTACGAGTCTGTTGTTCTGTCGAATTGAAAGGGATCTCCAATCTTGTACAAACATCGACGATAGCCTTGCACCTGAAGTCCATGTGGGATCGTCGCGTTTTTTGTGACTTAATTAATCCCTCAGGGATGGACCGTCGAAATGAAGTGAATTGAAGTGGGAAAGTTATGTAAACATTAACTTTCGGATGAGTTTTCTATGTTGACAGAAATGGGGCAAGTTAGGGCAGGGGAGAGAGAGAAAAATCAAAATTTCGCTCGCACAGTAACGACAATGCAATACTGCCGGAGTGGACATGAGAGCGCACAAACCGTTTTGTGACATAGGCAAGCACCCATTTATGAAAGTCTGTAGCATTTTGGTTGTTGTTTTTGTTATTCTCTATGTTTCAGATCCTATGACAAGTCAAATCTTCACATTTTTCTGTGACCTTCTTTATTTTCTATGCAGTGCCATTGCTTTTGTTTTTTTCACCCGCTCCTTATCGTTGTTTCACTTTCATCGTTCAAGGTTTTCTTGTCACATCTTTCACTCATCCTTCTCTCCTTGTATTGTCTCCTTTGTTATCGGCAACACGTACTGAAGTAGCGAACCTGCCACATTGACTTTCGCTAATCGCTAGCTCCTGACGAAGTAAGAGTATACACTGAGCGACTCTCCTATTGTTAACCCGGACTTCATGTCTGGTACGATACATGCTACCAGGCTGCCGCATGACAAGATGCGAGCTCGTAAACATGACATGATAAAATACACGGCAGATCTCACTGGGAGGTAGGAAATCACCATTTTGCTGAAGGTTAAGAGACGGAAAGTGATGTAATGCTTCCGGCAGATGGACTTTGCTGTGATAAACGACTACAACGAAATAACATCTTGGAGGAGATTATAACATTAGATTTGTGAAGTAGCGAGTTTGTAAACAGGACCAGTTAAACGGTTATTGTTATTATTAATCACATTCGACCTCACTGCACTCCGGGCAAACCCATAGGTGCTCTGCCTCACTCAGCAAATATCGAAGAGTAAGAATACTAATTGTACCTGTAACACGCAGGTTGTACATACAACGGATACATCCTCTCTCACGTCCATTTCTGCCAGTCCCACGTTTGATGCCAAATTCCAACGACCGCAGCCTTGTTGATTCATCCATTGCAGTGTCATTATCCAGCAGGCGATCATTAATAGTCCTTAGTATCTCTCCCTTATCCATGTCCAGTGTCCCCAGTATGGATGCTCTCGATGCCAGTCTGTCAGCTCTCTCCTTACCACGTACCCCTGCATGACCAGGACAGTAGATCTACACCAGTTCTTCAAGACTTGATGATTCTATTGATATTTTCCATTTCTGCCGCAGCCATCCATTCTGAACTTTTCGAAGCATGGCTTGAGAGTCTGACAATATAACTGCCCTGGTTGATAGAGTTTCAGACAGCCACCTCAGTGCTGCAGTAACTGCCTCTACCTCCATTCTCATGCTGGAGGTTGTTGTCATGTAGGCTCCACTCTTTTCAGCGATGACCCTGCCCTTTATTCTCGCAGAGAAGCCCCACCCTGATTTCTCACCACGCACTACAGACCCATCAGTGTACACAATGGCATCATCATCCCCAGCATGATTACTTATCAGCTGATTAACTTATTATTGTGCAGATAACGAGAATGTCGTGGGTTCGGTGAAACGGAATAAGCAATACCTTATATGGTTATGAAAGACAAGCAGAAGAAATAGCTAAATGACATGTAAAGTAAATATCTTGTGTGTCATGCAGAATGTTCTACAGACGAAGATAGTGGAGGAAAAAGACACCTACCAATATCATACACTAATTCATGGTTTGATTGGTACGGAAGTGCTAAAATAAAACAACTCTGATTGGAGCTTTTTCCAACGAAACCGCATGGATGTGTGGGCGAAAATGTCCCTTATAATCTGCAATATTCCAAATTCCCTTATAATCTGCAATATTCCAACTTGTCAAAAAGTCATTTCAGACAGCCAGGATAACGAATAGTCGCAGGATTCCAACATAAGGACAGGACCAAATAATAGAGAATCTGACATTAGACATTAACAAAACTACACTATAGTACTGAAAACCACGAGTCCCATGCATCTACATACAGAATAACTTATTGTATCTAAAGTAGTACCCCTACCACCTGTAAGATAGCTTCTTAAAACCAGTGGCCCGACAATATTCGGAAGTTTTTCCTGTGGAAGAAGGTTGTAAATTTATTCCCGTTAATCGGGGTAAGTTATTTTATGTACATTTGTATCATTATATATTTTTGCATTTAACATATGTGTAAATTACTTGTGGATGTACAGGTTCATACCAGGCTGGTAGCCTCAGCATATAACACTATTGGATTCATGAACCACCAGTGCAAAAGCTGGTGACTGCTTGGTGCGGGTTTCCTCACAAGGAACCAAAAAGCAGAGATAGACGCAGGCTCCATGTGGAGCAAGGAGTGGATGGTGATGACATCATGGTGTACATATTTATTATTTTAACATTTTAATAAGTTTATGTGTAGTTTCAAACATGTTTAAATAATTTAATTGCCTATTTCCGCTGTCCAAACGCGCTTTCATCCAACTCACTATGTTTAACATTAATGCTCGGGGAGGGTAAAGTTTGTGAGGAAGATGAAGTGGTGGAATTAAAACGAAGGGCGCCTGATTATCATGTCAAAGACCATATACTTAAAAAAAAATTTGTTTTCTCTCAATTTATGGTACACGTTTGTGGTACAAGTGTGTGGTTAAAGTTGCCAGCAGCCTACGCTAGACGATTACATCAGTCGGGTCTTGAAGTCGCTTGCCTTGACAATTGGAGTGGTTACCAGCAGCATTGCCTCCAGGAACGTGCTACTAACACAGAATTTGACGATTGAGTGATTAGTCAACTACACCCTTAGGAACCACCAGTAACGGAACCCAACACCAACAACAAAACATCGTCAACACCTAGCTAGTCAATTATTACAGTTGGGCCAAACAAAAGAACTTTTTTTTTAACGATAGCCACTTTAAAGTCACTACCAGTGATGAAAACATCAGTGCTTAATTTTTTTCACAAAGAACTCTATTTTAACTTTGTTAGCTATAATAGATTGTTAAATGTTTATTTGTAAATACAAATTGATAGTTGATTTAATCATAATTGTGAATTGCACCCGTATGACTCAGTTATTTTAAATTCATAACTATCTAAAGTAATATTTTGCTGAATCATTTCAGTTTGGGGTTTAGACAATACGAGAGAATTTCTTTTTCCTCACATAAGGGGCGGGAAGATAAAAATTTCATGACAGATTAGATGATCTCAGTTGTTTTGCTTTCTTTCTTAACATTCCTTTGAGGTTCCCTAAAATAGAAGCAGCATTCTTTTATTTGCCAAGACTAACTTGAGCGAAGGTTGATATCTTTGAAGACACACATTTTTATACTCTAAGTTGGCCATTGTTGGACCATCGCGGAAGAGCGGGGAAAACAATGCTGTGACAGAGCCATATCATTGAACTCTCTTGACATTTGAATAGAATGATGGACAGAAAACATAAACGAACTCATTGATGAAGAAAGATCAGAATTAAATACTCCCGCCAACTGTGAAGGACAACCAATACTTGGAATAGAAGGTGAGTACGTCATGCGCCACAAGAAGAAAGACAAAGTTCCTGAAACAGATAATAGAACAGTAGAGGAAATGGAGTCAGTAAGAGAATTTGGAGTAAATGTGACTCTAAACAACCAGGACATAACTAGGTGTCTTGCAGTGAAGATTCCATGGGGGGTACCGGGACCACCGAAGAGACATTAAAAAAATAGAGCCAATGATGCTTCCAGCATGTTGAAGAGATCGATAAGATGTACAATTTTCAAAGTGTTGAGAACTGAGTGTGCAGATCTGTCTAACTCATGCTGCGTCCATTTATTCTAACATGTACTTGAAGTATTAATTTAAAAGAATGCAATGTTATAAAAAGTGATGTCACATTTACAATATCCAGTCATTATCGAAAAGGAAAGGATGTTGGAATTAAGCAAAAATCAACAAACCCTGCATAATGTATATAAGATTCGGATTATCACATCTGGGGGGCATTTAATCAACGTACATCAAGCACTCCAAAAGTCTTCTATTGAATGAGCAGAGGCTGAGCGAGATGTTCAGGTCACGTGGGAGTTAGCTCCAAACAATAGCAGCAGAGTAAGCTAAGTTTTTCTGGCCTAAGCCAAGCCTAGCTTTACATCGTGTAACATACATTCATATTTCTACATTGGTGGTTTTGTGCTGGGTTGTCTATTAATGTGATGTTCCCTGTGACGGTATTGCCTCCCCTGCTTTGCAGTAGTGGTCCAACGGTGGCCAAAGCTCAAGAGTATCTAATATGGGCTTCAAAGGTATCTACCTTCACACTAGATTACTCTTTGCAGAGATGTAGATGAAATGTGATGACACTTCTATTACAAAGGGAGTCTTCACAAGATATTCAGAATAAGCAAGAACAATACTGCTTTGGCTGAGTATGTTAACTCTGTAATTCTGCCGACGCTTTTGTGAAGGATTTAAGCACTTATTACTGTCAGCTCGTTTAAGACCCAACCCCTGATTTACTCAGTGGAATTCTATTATTGCAGTATAGCTCTGTTTAGAGTGTGTGTAGTATTTTGACTGAGACAAACATGCAGTAACTTTAAAATGATTAAATCGAAGTTAAATTTGTAACATTGCAAATAACAAAATTTAATAATCACTTTAGGTTTTAACAGTTGGAAAATAATTTGAATAGTTATGGATCAAGAAAAGTTATCATCACAGTCTTTATGGAATGTGAGATGTTACAAGAAGTTCAAGTGGCAGCATATATTTGAACTTAGCTGAAAATGACGGTTCTGCTCCTTCCTATGGGTTGGTTCTTTTCACTCTGCTCACGCTCGTCTCTGATCAAGGTTGTCGGGGGTAGCTCGTTTCCCAGAAACGTCAAGGAGAGTCTATCACGTGGGTCCTTCGTCTTAAAGCTTAAGGCCACGGTTCCCTTCTTGTTCCTTCAGAGATAGTACTTTCTGCTGGTACCATCAATTACTATGGTAAAAGAGTAGAACAAAACGCTCTTCTGAGTATGGCGTTTTCCACCCCATAGTTATGGGTTCCTATCTTCCCATACCACCACCCCAATTACTCAGACTTTCCCTTGTTGAGAATTAAATTTAATCCCTCGGGATAAAACTTTCTTTACACCTAAATAGAATAAATTTCATAGTTACTTTATATTTACATGCAAAATTTAATAACACATATAGAATCTGTTTACCTATACATCTCCACTGATTGAAAAGTGTTCACAATATAAATTGAATATGTTTTCATTTATGTTTTACACTGGTTGAAAAGTTTGAAACTTCCATTAATTTTAAAGTGAATATTTCCACTTCGACATTTACACTGGTTTAAACTTGAAAACTTACATTACTTTTAAAGTGACTATGTTTATAGGGGCATTTACACTGCTTTGAAAATGTAAGTATTATATTTAGAATATACATCATTTCTTTCATCTTTCCCTCCCTGCTCCATAGGGAACCTGGAACTACTTTATGCTTTTAGTTCTCTTTACTAAACTAGCAATAACACAATCACCATCCCGTGTAGTGGTGGTTCATGAATCATCATTCTATACGATGAGATTGCCAGCCTGTAATGACTTGGACATCCACAAGCGAATTTCACATATTAAATGTCACATTGTAATATATACATATATATATGTTAGTTCACATGTTAGTAATAAATATGAAATGTAAATCACAACTTACGCCAATCTTGACTCACAGACATTTTGCTCAGATGAATAAAAGAGACTTGAATTGGCCTCTTTCACGCGTCTGGGGCGTCGTTAATTTAATAAGTTCCCTCTTTTACTTCGTGTGTGGTCCTTCAGTTTCTTCAGTCCCGGTTTCCTTATTTAAGATGTAAGAGATTTCCTGGGCTATATTGTAAGTCCTGATAAATACTCCAATGAAAGGTGTACGGTACTTTAAGAAGGAATTCTTAATTCTAATTCTTCACTGTAGCAGTCTGGTGTCTTGGCTAGCAATTTCTCAAGTGAAATAGCTTGAGAAAATGGTCAGATTATATTTCCTGCCTTCCCACGCCTTCGTTTGTTATGAACTATAAAAAAATTCCAATCATATTCAAAGAGGTCAGGTTATGGGTTAATTTCAAAATATTCCGACGTAAGGCAGAGGTCAACTCTCCCATATATGGTAATAAGATGTCCGATGCTCCTGTGTACAAACTTACAAACACACCGGTAACCACATATGACCATGTGTTCGAGATGTAGCAATCTTACTTTTGTCTAAAGTAATCTTGTCATCCATGTCTTATCAGTTATTAAGCCGATAGCGGGGGCCGATGTACGTGTTAATCTGCAGCGCCTATAGCCAACAAATCTATGCAGCACTAAGCAAATGTGATTATTATCACCAACAGGGAGTGTCGAATGATTTGATAAAATCAAATATCTGCTACTTAGCAAAATAACGAAGAAGGAAAGAAAAAAATGTGTTTTTGTCACATTCCCTAGCTTGTTAGAAGCCAAGAAGGTTTATTCAGCCATTTCAGTCACAAGATGTACTTCACCTCCCAGCTAAATAAGATATTAGTTGAACTGTGTCATAAACGGAAATGTTAAGTCAACATTTGGTTAGAATGTAGCCAAAACGTCAACAAATTAACCAGAAAGCCTTCTAACTTCAAGGGAGGAAGCAATCTGTTGACGGATAAAAAATAGACAAATGCACTCCGACAAAACAGCACGCGGCACAAGTTAAAAAACATGTTTTGCTGTGTTCTTATAATGCGATTGGAGATAAGAACAAAATGGAGGTCGGGAAATGGGGATATCCCTCACTACACTTACGTTTAGAAGCTCTGATGGAGCTTTTAATCTTTTATGTACATCTTGCATAATTTCAAGCTCCCTTGTCTGTCTGATGTAATTTCACGTCCTGATGTCTGTCTTGATGTGAAGATTTGATGTTGTCCTGTTAGTTAATTAAGATATATTTTGTTTTTTGATTAAGACGAACATTCAATGCTAGCTAAAGAACAATTGAGCGTCTTGTGATAGGTGAGAAAGTATGTATGAACGTAAGGTTACGGTTAGGGAATTCATCATCATCATTTTCCTTGTCATCACCTGTGGAGCATGTAGCCAGCGCTGCAGTTGTCCCCCAGAAATCTTGAATAAACTCTCAGTGCTTTCAGTTATTGTTTCTATTACAGTTTGTTGTTCATTATGAGGATGCCAGTCTCTTGCACAACGTCATATTATTGTCTCTTAGACACGTCTGAGGAGAATTGGTCTCTGTTCTTTCTTTGTTTCTTCAGAGATTCTCTGAAAGTTCAAATGGATTGTGAAATTACTATTACCAATTCTAATTCGCTTTGCCATTTCGTAGTGGCTAATTAGTTGGTACAATACGGGACTCTTTCGAGGCCTCGTAATTGGAATAAGTACACTTTACACCGTTTAACGAGGATCTATTGGAGAGCAAGTTTGGTGCCATGAGCCATGGTAATTCCAGCTCGAATAGCATATATTAAAGATGTTGCAGTCTTAAGGTTTTCATGGGTTGGCAACTCGTCAAGTAAAACAATGGCCCCAGAAACTACACCTTAGAAGGCATAAATAAATATGCTTGGTGAAGAATTTCGGAGAAACTATACGTGCATATTGAGTCCCATTCTTCTCAAAGAGCGAATAATACGTCAAGCTCTCCAGAACCTATTACAATGTTAGTTCCATGCTCCGCCGCTAGGCTACAGACACTGCTGTATTGTCAAGGTAAGTTAAATATCGTAACCTGATGCCCATAATTCAGATGCCCGTATATGGACTGCTGTTTCTGCAATGTGTTCTGCCAACTAAAAGAAAACAAATATGTGACGGAATGGAGGGTGGCAGGGTTTTATTTTTAATGTGTCACAGCAATAACTGATTTAAGCAGCGAAGGTACAATTCATTGTCGTCGTCATTACCTTTCAGTTACCCAAGGAACATTAAGCGTCAACAAACGGATGGCAAGTCCCACTGTCTCGTGGCGTCAGCGCCAGGTCTGTCAATGTCTTCCTTACCATTTTCACTTCTGTCTCCAGTTCTCTTCTCCGTGTGTTGTTCTGGTCTCCATCTACCTCTCCTACCCGCGCGCTCGTCTCTTGGCGACAAAGTTATCGGGTTCCAGGATCTAAACCTAGCATCGACACGCTCCAGTCTACCCAGCTGTAAACGGATACGTGTCTCTGCTCTTGAGTTAGGGAAGGCAACGGCAGTGAGGACGGGGAATGGTCACCCTACCTCATAAAGCTGGACCAAGTATAGTAAAGTCTCTAACATTTAGCTCCACTACTGAAGTAGCTGCTATGTTGTTGTTGTTGTTGTTGTTATTGATCCAGCGGCACTTGGGCTCTCGCCCTTCGGCCCAATGCCATGTAGTGATATCTGCAGAGTAGCTGCTATAGGTATACCTTTATTTTTTTTTTCAGTTGATCGAGAAAAATATCCTATTCAACCTCTCATGTGTTTATGCTAAAAATCATCTCCATCATCATCTCCTCTTTGCTTATGGAATAGTGAAGTCACTAACTCTTCACTCCCCTACGGCAGTATCTGGTTTTTGTGACTACCTACAACAAATCTGATATAAAATTGGTGACATAAAAATATATACATTTACCACGATGTCATCATCACCCGCTGTCTGCTCCCTTTTGAGCCTAGGGCTACCTGTGCTATTGGTTCCTTGTGGGGAAGCCCGCACGAAGCAGTCACTAGCTCTTGCAGTGGTGGTTTGTGTTGCACGTTATTCTATATCAGTGTTTCTAAACGGGGGCGGTACCGCCCCACTGTGGAGGGGGGCGTTTTCAAGATGTCTGGGGGCGTTCTGATGGGTCGCAACGATTGAAGGTCGCTACTTCAATTAAGAAGGGGGGGGGGGGCGTTGTGTACATTTTTACAAGAATCAATATGAAACAATTACAACAGATATTCCCCTTTGCGAAACTTGTAACACGATAGTTTTTATTTGCCCTGCGTCCCAGGATTGTTTCAAGGATTCCAAACGCAAAAGTATAGTACCTGGGATGTTACCCTTGTCAGGAGACAGTAGGCAGAGATTTATGTCCCTTCAACACTCGAAACATTCGTTAGCCTCTCTACACACCCAAGCTAACCTTCTCTCTCCACTCTCGACACATATTTTCTTCTGGAAACATTGATTAGCCCGTGAACACATCACAGCTCCTTCCCTACTCTGCAAACTTCCACAGCACGACTCCCTCCCAAAACATTCCAGGCACAATCACGTGTCCCACGTGTGCCTGCCAAAAAAAACCCTCTTTGTTTAGCAAAGTTGACGTTACAGTCACAGCACTACACAGAACTGTGTGTGACCTTTGTGTTCAACTCTCTTTGATGCGAGTGCACCGTAAATACCTTCTTGCAACAGGGACGTTGTGGGCAGTTGTGGCTTGTTTTAATGCATCTTTGGATGTTTCGAGTGACAACAAGCGCAAGGATCTCGTTAAGTTTCATTAGTAAGTGAATTTTTATATAATTATATCATTATTATCAACTAATAACTGGTACAAAACCAGGCGCTTAGGGTCATCGCGGGGGCAATGAAATCAACGCCCATAGTGGAGATGGAGAAAATGGGGAGGATACAAGCACTGAGAGAACGCAGAGACACGAAAGTGCTAACACAGGCAGAAAAGTTCCTTTGTATGACGAGCCATCCAATGAAGGACAGATTCCAAAACCTAGCAATGGGGCGACTGAAAAGAAGCAGCTTTATCCACCAGGCCAAACGATTTCGTAGACAAACCTCAGACCTGACTGAAGTTAACAGCCCCCTAAAGGCTGTGCCAGAACAAACCCCTTGGAGAGAGGAGCCTGGACTACCAGTACACATCCAGACAAAAGTGAAAGGAATATTCGACAGGGATGAACAGAACAGGGTGCAACGTAGGACAGTCACTCTCAGTTTCCTGGATGATGAATACTGTGATGGACGAACTCGGCTGACCCTGAACTTTGTTGTAACTTCTTGTAAAAACGGGACTTCTTTCACGTGGATTCATTAGCTATGCAACTGTTCCACACAGAGGGAAAACACGTTTGCTGATTGATATGCGGAGAGTTTACCTATCGTTTATTCTGGTCATCGCATTGATTTAAGGAGAGATTAAATCACGCCCACTAACATCTCTTGAACAATCATAGGCAGTTATTTTCATTAACTTGGCCAGTGGGGGGCGTTGCCAGAATCAAACAGATAATGCGACCACGATCAAAGAGACAGACTGAGGGATTTCAGGGGAGACTATCGGCGCTATCAAAGACAGTAGTGGTCCCTGATACGAGACGCAGTTTCTTGCTGCTATTTTCGCGTCTCGGTGTCAACCGCAGAACCGAGCGAACGGGGAAAGCCGAAACGGGCAGCAGCGAGCGGAGATACGAAGACCAGGGGGCGGCTTCTCCCCTTGATTTGGCGGTCAGATCCCCAAAAGTTCCCGAGATGAAAAAAACTGTCAAGTTCCTTATGTCCCACTGAACTTACATTCCATTTTAGATAAATAGACCATGAAGAATAGACACTTTATCACTCGCTGGCCAGACCTTTACAGAAGCACTAGCTTTATTGAAATCTTGTTATAGATTTTCCCCTGGATTTTATATATATTTGCAGTGATTTCTATTCTGTGCAAGGCGGTAATATATTGTGTAAAGTGATCAGTGGTCTAGTTCAGTCATTCTATTTCAATGGATTTTGTGTTAATTTAAATCTATTAAATTAAACCATCTCAATAGTTCCAGTTGTAAATATAATGATCTATCTATTATATTATTTCAAAAGATAATAGATGCTTAAATTAACTTTTAAAGTCGCGAAGGAATTTATAATTAATAAATTCAGTTAAGTCCTAGTTTTATAGATGTGTGTTTTTAACCACTAGAATTCGCGCAGTGTTTATTAAATACATAATTAAATACTCGAGTGTATTATAGGCTTAACGGGAAATTTATCGCGCTTGATTTTTCGGTATGTTACATGTCTTTTTTCTTTCACACAGAGTGATCGTAACCTGCGGTCCCAGCTAAATAAAGAAAGAAATAAAGAAATCATCCTATAAACTTCCAGTCATATTGAAGAAACATTTCTTTTAAATATAATCTTGTGGCGGTCCTTTGCGACCTAGCTGTCAGAATTAAATGAAATAAAGCCCACCCAAGAACATTGTAAAGAACAATCATCAAATTACCATTACAAACCTGTAAGATAAACTGGAAGGTAATCATCGCCAATAGCGATATTATATTTACTGTTTACTGTGAGAGAGTACATATTTTCCTGACTGTGACTGAGCCTAGTTTTTCCTCAATTGGATTTAATAAAACTTTCCGGTCAGTTACTATCATCACGCATTGAAGGAATTTTACCATAGCGGAAGATTAAAAGAGACCACTTCATTTTCACCCCTGTGCCGAACTGTGTCAGTGCCATCCCATAGACTCCTTTTTTATATAATAAAAAACACAAGAACTCTTAGTCTTCAAGTCTTGCGATAAGTGAGAATATTTGTTACCAGCAAAATCTCGCAAACATCTGGGGCGGGACATCGAAGGACTAGACAGTTCACATGTCAAGAGAATACTTGCTGTTTTATATACTTTTATGGATCGTCTGAGGCTGCATTCGGTAAGTGTGTGAGTATATGAGTGTGGATCCTCACGCGTGTGCATGAATGACAGGAAATTTAATCTTTTTTTCTCTTGTAACCCTTTTGTTAACTTTCGTGCCTGGTAATATCATTTTTTTTGTATTCCCTGCACTGTTCCTTTAAGGGGGAGGTGATAATTGGTTAACTCTGTTTTAAACCCCCCTCCTTTCCATTTGCTTAGTAAAGGGAAGAACAGCTGGGAAGAACAGGTTTTTTCTATCACCTATACCTAACTTTGTAACACCTCTTTCAGAGCAATTAACTTCACTGTTAGGTTAACGTACCCGTGTTCCTGATATTATCTATCTCTGGACTGGGTTTATCTTTGTCTAATAAGCGGGAAGGGCTTAGTCGATACCAATCTTCTTCACCCCTCCCAAACTTGTTATTTGCATTTGTGTACTTATGATAATTTATGTAATACCTGATATTTATTAGTGATTGATGTTTAAGGTGAATAAAATCACATAAACTCATTGAGTACTGTGTTGGAGATACCCAAAGCCCAACTTTTCCCCTATTCGTTTAATATAGTTTGTATCTACGTCGTCTGTGTGTTTGAAAACACAAAATCGGTGTGCGCGCAGAGGTGTGTCTGGAAAACTGGCAAATAATTGTTTGACCAGGAGAGCGTAAGAGAAGATTGGGAGAAACGATTTGTCGTAAATAAGTCTGTCTTTACTCTCCTCCAGCACGCTGTGAAGCAACTATTTAATCTCTACATTTTCTATCACTGAGTTTTCCATCATCATTTTCCACTCTAAACCGGACCACTATTTCTAAGACTCTTTTCTCTCAAAATAAATTTACGACAATATTTGGCTGGCTCGCCGGGATAATTTTGAGATACATTTGATGCACACATACTTGTGGGCGGGTTCTGGGATCTTGAGCTACATTTGAGGCAATCGCATAGCCGGGTTAAAGATATTTTGAGTCTGATTTAGTCTGGGTCTAACTAGGTAGAGTGTGAATGATCTGTCTTTGTGAATTAGGGAAATAAATAAATAATTACACCCCTAGACAAACGTTCTTTAAGTATTTGGGTTGTCCACACAGCATATTTACAGGTTGTCTTCTCTCCACAGCAGTAGAAAGTACAGATAAACAAAAATATTGGCTATTTTTATTATCCTCTGGCGGAGATAATTATATTTCTTTCGTTATAAGAGTTGCTGGGATTGCGTGATAGTTTTACAGTCACTAAGGTTTTTAAAGTTAAAAAATATTGAGCTTAGCTAAAGACGGATTGTTCTGATTTTTAAAAAGTAAGTTAACAACGTCTCATCTCAATAATTGACTTTAGGGACGGAGTTTGTTGTCAGAGATTTAAAATTTAGGGGAAGGAAAAAAAAAATTTTTTTTCCTTTTAAATTGTTTTAATATAAATTTTTCTCGACTGTTAGTAAAAGTAGATTCTTTTCCAGTGTAACTTACCATTTAGTGGCATAGTCGCTTGCGTTTAGAGCCTTAATTGCCAGATAATAGCAGCGATAAGTTTGCACAGTACAGGTAGGAGGTAACACAGGTAAATTTATACTTGTGTTTTTTTCTCGTAGCGGTTCAGAGTTCCTCCCTTTCGCGTTGCTTCTTACTAGTTCTCTAGGCATACTTCATCTTATTCTTTAACAATGGCAGAGAGGATAAAGATGAGGTCCATCTTGAGGCTGGAAGCGAAAGAGGCAGGATTAGATGCAGAAGCTGCAAACGCGTTTATTAACCAGGAATTGGAAATATATGACGCGGAGCAACGGAGAGCCGAAGCTGAGAGGCAGGCGGAGCAACAGAGAGCCGAAGCTGAGAGGAAGGCGGAGCAACAGAGAGCAGAAGCTGAGAGGAAGGAAGAGAAAGAAAGAACAGAGAGGAGAGAAGCCCAGGAGAGGGCAGATAAGAAAGAAGCGGAAGAACGTCTTTTGGAACAGAAGAAAATTGAAGCAGAGATGGAAACTCGCAGAGAGAGAGAGAGACAAGGAAAGACAGCATCAACTGGCGCTTAAGGCTCTAGAGAGTCGGGGCGCCTCTACTTCGACTAACGGAGAGCCGTCTTCGCCCCAGTCTCAATCAATGGACCTCTCCAGTACTCAATCTGCCCAATTAACTGCTATGTCGTTTTCTTTAGAATCTTTTCCTAGCCCTAACGAAAAAATTGACAGCTAACTAGAAAAATTCGAGAGACTCGCGAATCTTTATGGATTAGAGAGTACCCGCTGGGCGCTTAAACTCTCAATGTCACTGAAAGGCAATGCTTATGACGTGTACACAAAGCTGGGACCGAATCAACATGATTATGACCTGTTGAAGAAGGCCTTACTACAGCAGTTTGAGATGACTGCCCGAAAGTTTCTGCAGTTGTTCAGAAACAGCCGAAAAGAGAGCACGGAAACATTTCCCCAGTTCTCTTCACGTCTCACGGGTTATCTGACAAAGTGCATTGAATTATCTGACTGATGCGTGATGCCATATGATGATGGATGGTATCCGCATGTCTGGTTTTGTGTGGTGTGCAGATGTGTTCAGTCAAAACAATGTTCATACAAAAATAACAGGGCAATCCACATAGGACGTCAGTAAACTCACGACGTATAAAGTCAATGATTCTTGTAACAGCCGTTGACGTTTTTCTTCATTATTTATTGTGGACGCCACAGTGACAAAATGGTTACGCGAATATGTAGACACATCAAACAGTCATTATCACAGCAACATTCAATACAGCAATGGACGGTAGACAGCATTACAATGATGAGTCAGATGCATGTTATATTTCATAGTGCTGTAAATGTAGTCAGGTGAAAAACTCCATCCTTTTCTATAACAGCCAGGAGATAACCAGATGTATGAGATCAGTTCACTCTCCTTAATCTGACTTCAGCAAGACAGACACGTCTGCCGAAGTATAAATAATGTCCTCAAAAATATCCTCTAGATAACAAAGGTTTTTCAAACCTAGTTCAGGTAACCAAGTAGCAAGTAATAGTCCTTGGGACCTGCATCAACCGATGCAGCACAATACAGCGACATGTGAGCTAGGAAAACATCTCGTGACGACGACTTTCGAAGACAGGCTATGAACCAGAAATCGTTCACGACCAAAAATCGATAGAGTTAATGAAAATGTTAATTTACCTTGCCTTCCGGAAATACACAGAAATATTACGCCTCCCGGCATGTGCAAATACACTAGAGGTATTATCTCGAATAAACGAAATATCCATTAAGAGGACTACACATCCCTGACAGAACAAAAAAATAGCGGAGATCCCCTCTTCAACGAGGCATCTCTTTCGCCATTCCAAATCGCTCACTCCACTAGTGGTGGGCGGAAACCGATCGACCAAGAAGCAAGACAAGTCATGCGCAGTCCAGCGCAAAATGACCACAGCTCAAACTTAACTGCATTCGATACCAACGCGAGAAGACAAATGCTTACCGAGAAAAGTGACTATAAATTTCAAGCAGTTGTTGCCCTTGCGTTATAAAATAGATATTGAAATAAAACGATGTTGCGAGAATTTATCACGCAACATATCACCACCTCCTCCCGATAAAAAAAAAATGTGGAACATATTTTTTTTTTTTAAATATCAAAGAGCATGCGATAAGCGGCTCAAAACGCACGAATTATGCGCTGATAATTAATTAAATTGCCTAACATGAGGCTAATTATAGAGTGTCTGGTGAGGATATACCTCAACAGAAAAATAAATATGTCTCCAAAAAATATTCACATCGGGGAGGTGTCACCAACACACATCACGTTAGCATGTAAACACAATATACGTATGCAAGTTACCATAATCATCATTAAACAGCATACTCTAATATTGTCTTTAAAAATGGATGTACAAATCTGATAGGAAAATTTAATTAGTACATTATTTGACATGTAATGACATAAGTACATAGTAAAGTTAAACTACATGACGATCCAGGACATATGCTCTGGTATTCCGAGGGTAAGTACACAATCTAGAACTCGTCATGCTTGATACTAGTAAGGTAAGTCCTCAGCTCAACAATGACATTCTGAGAAAGTACAAGCAATATAATGCTAATTAATAACTAATATGCTTCATAAGGTACAATACATTATTAATAATTGTGGCTGTTTAGTAAACTAACGGCCCTTATATTAACTACTCAGTCCTCCTCTATCATCGTAAAAACGTACAGAAGAAGATGACAACAAAGCACGATAGTGTGTACATATAAAGTGAGTACAGATGTGCTAATCTATTGTAGTAATATAGGTGTGTTATGACTCTGTAATATATAGGAATATAGGACAGAAGTATTAGTTAGAGTCATGTGGGCATCTAGACAAAATGTCAGCCATCACATTATCCGCACCACGGATAGCTCGTACCGTGAAGTGAAAAGGTTGAAGAGCTATAGCATATCGAGTGGATCTCGAACTCTTCAAATTCTTAGTCTGAATAGCTGTAAGAGCTTTCTGATCAGTCTCTAGAATGAAATGTGCGCCCAGGAGGAATCTTTGTAGCTTTAGAATTGACCAAACCATCGCTAACAACTCACGGTCTAAAACCGAGTAGTTCCTCTCTGCCGCATTTAGTTTTCTAGAAATGTACATAACAGGATGCAGAGTATTTGCACATTCTTGCATCAGTGCTGCTCCAATCCCAGTGGATGAAGCATCACTCCGAAGAACAAAAGTCCTATCAAGAGTAGGTAATCTTAAGATGGGAGGAGAAGAAAATATATTCTTGATTTGGTCTAGTGAAGATTGGCATTCTTCAGACCAACGGACCAGATTAGGCGAACCTTTCTTCAACAATGTTGAGAGAGGTGCCATGATCGAAGATAAATTTGGAATAAATCTCCCATAAAATTGAATTAAACCTAAGAGACTCCTAACTTGTTTCTTCGTTTTAGGAACAGAGATGTTCAGTATTTTGGAAGTATTGTGGTCTTCTGTCTTCAAGAGACCATGACCAACACGATGACCCAGGAAAGAGATTTCACCAAAACCAACAAAAGCTTTAGAAGGTTTCGCTGTCAAATTATTCTCACGTAGAGTGGACAGTAAGTCATATAACCCTAAATAGTGATCTTCCCAGGTATCACTGAAGAGACAGATGTCATCTAAGTATGCGATGACATCCGAACGATGTGACAGAATTCGACGCATCATGCGAACGAAAGTTGCAGGGGCGTTCATGAGACCAAAAGGCATAACATTCCATTGAAATAGACCCCTAGGTGTAGAAAAAAGCAGTAAGAGGTTTGGCATGCTCTGCTAAAGGCACTTGCCAATAACCTTTAGACAAGTCAAGTTTAGTGAAGAATCTAGAATTAGAAAGTCTAATCAGTAGATCTTCTAACAAAGGCATCGGTTCAGCATCGAACTTTGTGACCTGATTCAATTTGCGATAATCAACACAAATTCGTATGTTCTTATCCTTCTTCCGGACAATAACCATGGAAGAAGAATATGGTGAAGTCGATGGTTCAATTATATTTAATTGAATCATTTCATCCAATTCCTTTTCCACCTGCGACTGAAAGTGTATAGGAATAGGATACGGCCTAACCCTAATTGGATTATTGTCGGTAAGAATTATGTCATGTTCTATGACATCTGTGTGTCCAGGAATGTCAGTGAGAACATCCTGAAATGTTTGTAACATCGACAAGACTTGTCGATGTTCGTCACCAGAAAGATTAGGAGAAACAGAAACGTTTTTCCAAGATTCCGTGGAATGTAATGGAACCACTGGAAGGGGAAGGTTGACATCAGAGAAGGTAGCTTCCTCATCCTGTATGACAGACAGGGATGAATAATGACCGTGAGGTGCAGGAGCATCATCCGTTGCCTGGAAAATAGGCAGCAAATAGTCCGGACGTTCGTGAAATTCCGAAAGCATGTTTATGTGGAAAGTTTTATGCTTTCCATCAATATCTACCACATAGTCAACATCGGAAATCCGAGAGACTATTGCATACGGACCTTTCCATGCAATAAGAAGTCTATTTTCCCTACTGGGGAGTAGGACGAATGCTTTGTCACCTGGACAAAGTTGTCGTAGACATCTATTCTTGTTAGCAAACTGCCTTGCCTTCTCTTTAGCAATTTCTGATGAAGCAGTTGCTAGCTTACATGCCTCAATGATCTTTTGTCTAAGAGCAATGACATACTCATATGAGGATTGAGTTTCATCGCTAATATCATCGGCAGTGATGAGATCATGTAATAAAGACATAGGGCCGCGTGGACGCGCGCCAAAGACAAGTTCGAAGGGAGAAAATCCTGTGTGTTCATTAGGGACTTCTCTATAGGCAAAGAGAGCCGCGGGTAAAACCCTGTCCCAATCTTGAGGATGATCTTCAGTTATCTTACCAAGCAAAGTCTTGAGCGTTCTATTCAGACGCTCAACTAACCCATTAGACATAGGATGGTAGATACTACTGAGAGATCGTTCAATATGTAAGGTAGACATTACCTGTGACATAGTGTCAGATATGAGTTGAGTGCCATGGTCTGATAATATTTCTCTGGGGAACCCCAAGCGAGAAAATATCAACCAAAGAGCATCTGCGATATCTGTAGTAGATATGCTCTTAAGAGGAATAGCCTCTGGCCAACGTGTGCACATATCGACACATGTAAGGATAAACTGATGTCCTCTGGCCGACTTGACCTTAAAAGGGCCAATAATATCTATGGCCATTTTCTGAAACGGCCGAATAGGAATGTCAGCAGCCTGGATAGGCGCAGCATGTCGTGGCCCTCTAGATTTGACCTCCTGACATACCTTGCATGATCGGCAGTAAATACGAATGTCCTTATTGACAAAAGGCCAAAAGAAAGCCGCAAGGACTCTCGACTTCGTACGGGCAAAACCCATATGTCCAGCACATTGCGAGTCATGAGCATGTTGCAATATTTGCACTCTCATGCTCTTGGGAACAAGAATTTGCGAATGTGCTGACGTAGTCGAATCTTGTACCATACGTACAAGTACGCCGTTTCTCATTGCAATCCAAGATTTTCTATTTGTATCCTGATTCGGATCACCTTTCTTCGCAAGAACGAAGAAGAATTTTTTTAAAGAAGGATCTTCTTCTTGCAATTTTATGAAAGAGTCACGAGTGATTACTAAGTGACTATCTTGGCTATCAACTTCATTATCACTATTCAGTGAAGTTTCGGGTGTTTGTAGAGCTTGTGCTCTTGTAACTACTGCATTTGTAGCTTGCATGTTATTATCTTCCCAAGCAGCAATCTGCTGTGGGGTACACTCCCTAACTCCGTGAATACGACCAATAATAAGGTCCGCAATAGGATTAGGTAAGAGACAAGCATGCACATCTCCAGTAAAGAAAGGAGTGGCAATGCGAATTACAGCAGTAGGATATTTTTCTAGAGTGCCGCCAAATGTGACACATTTAATAACCCTTCCTGTAGCACAAGATGGATCTACAAGCGATTGTCTAACACCAATAGTGGTGCATCCGGAATCGAAAAGTAGTGAGACCGGAGTATCATTAACAAGACCCTTATGTAGAATTAAAGAACCCCTCCCGTCATGCGCAACAGCAGCAGGAAGAGCGGGAAGTGGGTGACCACAACTCAAAGTAGTTATGGTACCCGGTTCGAATAAAGTACTGCATTGGGGGCATTTGTTTGCTCTCTCAAAGTCAAAAGCAGAACCAGTGACAGCGTCAAAGTTTTTACTATCAACAACATGATTACAGGCTCCCTCAGTTTCCTGTTGTACAGCATTAGCCTGCTGATATCTCTTTTTTTTGTGTTGAGATCTACCCCGACTATTATTACCTCTGAAGTTATCAGAGTTATTATTATCTCTGCAGTTATTATTGTCTCTATTGTAATTGTTATCCTGGTTCGAATTCCAGTTTCCACGATTACTATCATGTTCACATTGATGCGAACATCTATTTGTTTGGTTCTGAGGTCTTCGGCAGGAATAACCTCTATTACCATATCCTCTTTTGAAATGCCTATAATTATTAGGATGATAGTAACGACCACTATCAGGTTGTCTCCAATTCTTCGAAGAAGAATCACCATGAAATTGGTTTCCATGATTTTGACAGAAATTACCGCTGCTCTTTCTATCAAAATTTTGTTGGGATCTACGAGCAAAGTTTTGGCCATACGGAGCTGCCGAAGCAACTGGTAAACCTTCTTTCACCTTAGAGTTACCCATGGTTATGTGTGGGTGTGCAGTTACGTATTGGCAACAGAAATCTTCCATTTCTTTTATTGTTTTAGGTTTACGTTCATGAAGGAAAGCAAGGAAAGACTCATTGACAGACGACATGACTTTGTCTCTAAGTATTAAGTCCATAAGTCCTTCATAAGTTTTTTCCGTCTTAGATAGTTCAACCCATCGTGAGAAAGTAATGCGTATTCTTGCAATAAACTCGGAGAATTCAACTCCATTTTCAGGAAACATGTTTTTAAATTGTAGACGATAGCCGTCTTCGTTAAGCTGATATTTCTTTAACAGAGCGGCCCTGACAACCTCATAATTGTTCTTGTCAGGTTCATCCACCATATTTAATATACTTAGAGCTTTACCTGTCAGTATCCCTGATAACTGATAAACATATTTTGCTTTGTCTATGTTATGAGCTGTACATGCTTGTTCAAATCTGTCCAGATAGAACATTATGTCATCACTGGAAGGACTAAATGTTGGTAACTTAATCTTAAAAGTATCATTATTAGCCTTACCAGAAGATGAACCCTTGTTTGAATCATTACCATTACTCATGTTCATCAATTTCAATTTTTCCAACTCTAAAGCTAAGACCTTTTCTTCATGTTCCATTTTTGCTTTCTCTTTCCTCTCATCAGATTCTCTCTGTAATCTTCTCTCCTCAGCCTGAGCCTCTATTTGAAGTCTTTCAGCTTCTTTTTCAAGTCTTTTATTTTCAGCCTCTTTTTCAAGTCTTTTATTTTCAGCCTCTTTTTCAAGTCTTTTATTCTCAGCCTCTTTTTCAAGTCTTTTATTTTCAGCCTCTAGCTGGAGTTTTCTTTCCTCAGCTTCTGATTCCCTTTTTTGTTTTTCCATTTCCATTTGGAATCTTTTTTCATCCACCTGCATCTGCAGTTTCTTTTGTTCAGCTTCCATCTGCAGTTTCTTTTGTTCAGCTTCCATTGCTTTATCATATCGAGCAGTTGCAAATTCTTCTAACTTATCACCAGTCTTCCCCAGCAATTTACCCTGCTCAATAAAGTGCTCAAATGTAGACATGTTGTCTAACATATGAGTCCAAAACCTGAAAAACCTAAGTGTAACAAGTCTTAATTAAGCACTTGTATATTCACATCACCTTATATTATCCCAGTCTCTGTGGGAAACAAGTCTCCAATCAAAGAACTTGTATATGAAATATCACCAATCAATTCTTGATCATAAGTGCACTTCTCATTCAATAGTGCACGACACTATTCATCATTCATTTATCATCAGTGTAGTAGTAACAGTGCATTAGCATAGCCCATTAACTAATTACTATAACTGTAAACAATGACTATGTAAACACATGCAGAATGTAAACATTGAAAATGTAAACAATGCAAACAATGTAAACAATAACAATGTAAACAATAACAAAGATCAGCAACAATACAAAAACGTTCGCAGAAATCAACTAAAAAATAAAGCAGAAATTAATGAAATATCACAAAAAATGTGACGATATCTACGATAGAATTAAACAAAATACATGACACCACAGTGTATAAACAAAAATGTTGTATGAAACTAAATTATAGACAAGAGTAGGCTAACAAATACAAACAAATCAAAACAAAACTAAAGAATGCGAAATAATAACGAAAACAATATTAAAACATGTCATCACAGCTAACATAAATAGCAACAGAAGTCGCTTAGCAAATTCCAGTATCGGAAATTTGCAAACCCTACAGAAAACGCTCACAATAGACGACCTCTATGACGTGGCATAATCTAACGGAGACACCACCCAACCGAGAACCCGCTGAAATATAAACATATAAATATACAAATAACATATAGACATATAACATAAAGAATGAGATGATACACAGAAGACTCAGCAGAAGTATAAGGGCACAGTTTACATACAAACAGGCCACTTAACTTATAGGCTTCCAATCGTCGAACAGCAGAAAAAAAACGGATGTCAATCAACGTCCTAAAGAGCGAAGCTCCAACGATGATGGCACATCTGAACTGCTTCCACTGCTAACACGATGGTACTTGAGCTTCTGACATACTGTGTGTTGAGTTGTTTCGGCACTTGACCTTCTAATCCAAAAGTAAGTTGATGGAAATCGGTACTTGGCCTTCTTCAGAAAACAACCCGTTTCAACCGGCACTTGACCTTCACAAAAACGACAGCACTGGAACCTTGACAGCAGCAACTTGCTTGACTTGCGTAAAAGATAACAGCAGTCCGAGTTATCCGGCAACATGTAACAACGCCGGGTACTGTCAAATTCTTGTTTCCGTCAAAAAATTGAAATTTTGACTTTTACCGGGCAACGCCGAGTACTTTGAAAATGGTGAAGATGTTGACTGTATTGAAGAATGTTAATTTCTTGAAGGATGCTGATGAATTCTTGTTGAAAATGAAGTGGGTAAGGGACCCCGTGTTTGCTGGTACCAGAATCAAACCAGCTTATGGCCACCAAATGATGCGTGATGCCATATGATGATGGATGGTATCCGCATGTCTGGTTTTGTGTAGTGTGCAGATGTGTTCAGTCAAACAATGTTCATACAAAAATAACAGGGCAATCCACATAGGACGTCAGTAAACTCACGACGTATAAAGTCAATGATTCTTGAAACAGCCGTTGACGTTTTTCTTCATTATTTATTGTGGACGCCACAGTGACAAAATGGTTACGCGAATATGTAGACACATCAAACAGTCATTATCACAGCAACATTCAATACAGCAATAGACGGTAGACAGCATTACAATGATGAGTCAGATGCATGTTATATTTCATAGTGCTGTAAATGTAGTCAGGTGAAAAACTCCATCCTTTTCTATAACAGCCAGGAGATAACCAGATATATGAGATCAGTTCACTCTCCTTAGTCTGACTTCAGCAAGACAGACACGTCTGCCGAAGTATAAATAATGTCCTCAAAAATATCCTCTAGATAACAAAGGTTTTTCAAACCTAGTTCAGGTAACCAAGTAGCAAGTAATAGTCCTTGGGACCTGCATCAACCGATGCAGCACAATACAGCGACATGTGAGCTAGGAAAACATCTCGTGACGACGACTTTCGAAGACAGGCTATGAACCAGAAATCGTTCACGACCAAAAATCGATAGAGTTAATGAAAATGTTAATTTACCTTGCTTTCATGAAATACACAGAAATATCACGCCTCCCGGCATGTGCAAATACACTAGAGGTATTATCTCGAATAAACGAAATATCCATTAAGAGGACTACACATCCCTGACAGAACAAAAAATAGCGGAGATCCCCTCTTCAACGAGGCATCTCTTTCGCCATTCCAAATCGCTCACTCCACTAGTGGTGGGCGGAAACCGATCGACCAAGAAGCAAGACAAGTCATGCGCAGTCCAGCGCAAAATGACCACAGCTCAAACTTAACTGCATTCGATACCAACGCGAGAAGACAAATGCTTACCGAGAAAAGTG
Source organism: Oreohelix idahoensis (assembly GCA_024509875.1). Taxonomy (NCBI): domain Eukaryota; kingdom Metazoa; phylum Mollusca; class Gastropoda; order Stylommatophora; family Oreohelicidae; genus Oreohelix; species Oreohelix idahoensis. The sequence goes on along the minus strand of JAMPIV010006983.1, from coordinate 286,821 downwards.
ACTATAAATTTCAAGCAGTTGTTGCCCTTGCGTTATAAAATAGATATTGAAATAAAACGATGTTGCGAGAATTTATCACGCAACACTGACCTACCTCTTTCATATGAGGGACTCCTCGAACTTGTTCTTGTGGAGCACATAAAATCCACTTTGTCGAATGAAACTCGTAGATTTTTGGCTGAACAGGGGGCAGTCAGGCTTGAAGACATACTCAATAAAGCCGAACGCTATAGCAATGCAATGGCCGAACTTCCCAGCACTAAACGTAAACCCACAGATGAGCCATCTCGTAAACAGAATCTAGAGCAGGCATCCTATTCTTTTACTTCCTCTCAACATTATAACCAACGAGATAAAAATACCCAGAACACCCCCCCCCCCCCCAGGAAAAATCGAAATTCTACAAAACCCGATACCCCCCCCCCCAACAACAATTCTGATCAACCCAACAAGCCTACGTGGCAGCGCGGCCACCAAGGTCAAGGAAAAGGGAAGACCCCTACACCAGGAACGTCTGATCAGCGCAAACTGGTGCAAACCGCATTGGATGTTTGCATACAGCCTCGAAAGGTAGAGTCAATGTCAGTGATTCTCAACCTGAGGGGGACCGACCCTCAACTCGAGGAACTGTAATTTTGAACGGTACCTCTACTACTTGTCTTTTTGACACTGGATTAAGTTTTGATTGTATTGTCACTAGGCACCTAGTCAAACCCGGTCAGGAGACAGAGGAAACCGTCAAACTTAGTGGAGTTTTCAGGAGTGATCACCCAGGACGCTTCCTATCGCATTGGTAGAAATACACACTGATTTTGTCAGAGTGTTATTAAAGCGGCCATTATGGATGATCCTATCTACCCAGTTATCTTGGGATGTAGATATGTGTTCATTGGGAGACCTAAGGAGCCGATTGTGGCAGCGGTAACCACAAGAGGGCAAGCCAAGAAGGAGAGGGAGCCTGCGCCAAATTTGTTGCCGAATGAACTGAAGGAGGCGCAACAAAAGGACCCTACTCTGGCGCCCTGCTTTAAAAAACTGCCCATGGCTAAGGACCCCAGACACAACGGAGACATCTTTTCTAAGGATGGCGTATTGTATCGTAGAACGGGCAAACCGGACACGGGGAATAACCAGCTCCTAGTACCGACGCAGTACAGAAGCCAGATCTTAGAAATGGGGCACTCTCTTCCCTTTAGCGGACATATGGGACAAAACGCCACTATTCAGCGAATAAAAAACCACTATTGGTGGCCAGGAATGAACTCTGACATTGTCAGGTATGTGAAATCCTGCACCCAGTGCCAACGGGTAGCACCCAAGCACTTGACACCCCCAGTACCTATGGGGCAGATGCCAATAGTAGGGACTCCATTTGAACGGGTTGCTGTCGACATCATTGGTACCCTGGAAAAGACCAAAAGAAGGAACAGGTTCATCCTGACCTTAGTCGACACTTGCACTATGTGGGCCGAAGCTGTACCGCTACCATGCACTAATTCCAAGCATGTCGCAGAAGCCCTTGTGCAAATTTTTACACGGTTGGGATTCCCTCAACAAGTTTTGACGGACAATGGATCCCAATTCCGTAGCCTGTTAATGGAGGAGATCTTTAAGATCTTGAGGGCCAAACATATCCACACAAGTCCCTACCATCCGGCCGGAAATGGGCTCGTGGAACGTTTTAACGGTACCCTCACCATGATGTTACGTAAGCTGGGTCAGGAGAAACCGGAAGACTGGGACCAATATATATCGGCTGCCTTATTCGCCTACCGAGAGGTACCCCAAGCGTCTACGGGTTTTGCGCAAGCTACACTTTTATTTGGCAGACCTATTAAGGGGCCACTAGAAGCCTTACTTCGGTCCCTGACAGACCAGAAGGCTGACGAGACAGTCGTCTCTGCAAGCAAGTATGTATCTGAGCTTGAGGAAAGGCTAAAGCTAGGATGGGATCTAGCTACTACCAACCTTAAGAAAGCCCGCGCTAAAATTACTAAAAGATACAACAAAGCTGCAAAAGAGAGAGAACTACAACCAGGGGAGAAAGTCCTATTGCTACTTCCAACCGGAAGCAATAAACTTCGCATCGGATGGCAAGGACCGTTTACCGTCCTTAAAAAGATCTCACGTACCAATTACAAGATCTCCATCAAAAGAAAGGAGAAGGTCTTCCACATAAATCTGCTAAAGAAATATTTGGAAAGACCGGTGCCATCCTCCGAGCATCTCCTGGCTGTCGCCATAGCAACGGAAGACGAGGAAGATGATGATGGTTGCATGGAGTATCCACTGCAACCCACAGAATCCTTTAAAGATGTCAAGTTCGGCGACAATCTCTCACCAGAACAACAAACAGAAACCAGGGCTCTACTAAAACAGTACAGTGCAGTGTTAACGGATGTACCTGGTCGAACAAATCTCATTGAATTTGATATGAAATTAACAAACGAGACCCCTGTTCAAACCAGAGTTTACCCCATCCCGTACGCTAAAGCTGATGCACTTCGTGGAGAAATAGACAAGCTGCGTCAGGCAGGAATTATCAGTGAGTCTACATCTCCTTACAGCTCGAGTGTAGTGCTGTTGCAGAAGCCCAATAAGGAAGTTCGGCTGTGCATTGATTACAGGTTGCTAAACGCTGTAACGGAATTCCAGCCCGAACCTCTCCAAACTGTTTCTGAGTTGTTCACCAAGCTCAGCAAAGCAAAGATCTTCTCCAAGATTGACCTCAGTAAAGGTTATTATCAAATACCAGTCCAGGAGGAAATTAAACCTTTGTTAGCTTTCAGCACTAGCGAAGGACATTACACATTTAATGTGATGCCGTTCGGTTTGCATAACGCACCAGGAGTGTTCACCAGATGATGAGGAAGCTTCTAGAACCTTTGCAAAGTCCCCATATCCATAATTTCATGGATGACATCTTAATTGCATCGGAAACCTATGAAGAACATATTGCTACGGTTGCTATGCTCCTCAGGAGACTACAGGAAACGGGTCTCACAGCCAGACCTAGCAAATGTCTCATCGGGTTTGAACAGTTAGACTTCCTGGGGCACACTATTTCTCACGGATGCAGTTGGCCTATCAAGAAGAACGTGGAGAAAATAATGGCAGCAAAAAGACCCCAAACGAAGAAAGACGTACGTTCCTTCATATCGCTATGTGCATACTATCAGAAGTACATCCAGAACTTCAACGGACTGACGGCACCTCTGACTGACCTCACAAAGAAAGGTTGTCCTGATAAGGTCATATGGGATCAAAAGTGTGAACACGCGTATAGCACTTTGAAAGGACAATTGTCTGCATACCCCATTTTGAGGTTGCCTGACCTCAAGAAACCTTTTGTACTGAGAGTCGACGCGTCAGGTCAAGGCATCGGGTCAACACTGCTTCAAGCCGATGACAGTGACCTGAACATGCTATTTCCAGTTGCCTATGGCAGTCGGAAATTAAATAAAGCGGAACGGAACTACAGCGTAGTTGAAAGGGAATGTCTTGCTCTGATTGACGGTATCAGACGCCATCGAGAGTTTCTTTATGGTGCATCTTTCACGGTGCAAACAGACCACGCTCCGTTAGCATTTCTTGGTGCCAATAAAGAATTTAACGCTAGAATCATGCGTTGGGCCCTCCTTTTAAGCGTTTATTCTTTCAAAGTGGAATATATTCCGGGAAGACAGAACGTCGGGGCTGATTTCCTGAGTAGAAACTATACTACAGAGGAAGACGAGGAAGGTGAAGATACCAATCATCCAAAAGTTACCGATCAGGGCAGCTTCATCGTCATAAATCAAACATGAAAACACGTTTTCACGTCTCAAAAGAGGGGACGATTGTAATGGACGAACTCGGCTGACCCTGAACTTTGTTGTAACTTCTTGTAAAAACGGGACTTCTTTCACGTGGACTCATTAGCTATGCAACTGTTCCACACAGAGGGCAAACACGTTTGCTGATTGATATGCGGAGAGTTTACCTATCGTTTATTCTTGTCATCGCATTGATTTAAGGAGAGATTAAATCACGCCCACTAACATCTCTTGAACAATCATAGTCAGTTATTTTCATTAACTTGGCCAGTGGGGGGGGGGGGGGGGGCGTTGCCAGAATCAAACAGATAATGCGACCACGATCAAAGAGACAGACTGAGGGATTTCAGGGGAGACTATCGGCGCTATCAAAGACAGTAGTGGTCCCTGATACGAGACGCAGTTGCTTGCCGCTATTTTCGCGTCTCGGTCTCAACCGCAGAACCGAGCGAACGGGGAAAGCCGAAACGGGCAGCAGCGAGCGGAGATACGAAGACCAGGGGGCGGCTTCTCCACTTGATTTGGCGGTCAGATCCCCAAAAGTTCGTGAGATGAAAAAAACTGTCAAGTTCCTCATGTCCCACTCAACTTACATTCCATTTTAGATAAAAAGACCATGAAGAATAGACACTTTATCACTCGCTGGCAAGACCTTTACAGAAGCACTAGCTTTATTGAAATCTTGTTATAGATTTTCCCCTGGATTTTATATATATATTTGCAGTGATTTCTATTCTGTGCAAAGCGGTAATATATTGTGTAAAGTGATCAGTGGTCTAGTTCAGTCATTCTATTTCAATGGATTTTGTGTTAATTTAAATCTATTAAATTAAACCATCTCAATAGTTCCAGTTGTAAATATAATGATCTATCTATTATATTATTTCAAAAGATAATAGATGCTTAAATTAACTTTTAAAGTCGCGAAGGAATTTATAATTAATAAATTCAGTTAAGTCCTAGTTTTATAGATGTGTGTTTTTAACCACTAGAATTCGCGCAGTGTTTATTAAATACATAATTAAATACTCGAGTGTATTATAGGCTTAACGGGAAATTTATCGCGCTTGATTTTTCGGTATGTTACATGTCTTTTTTCTTTCACACAGAGTGATCGTAACCTGCGGTCCCAGCTAAATAAAGAAAGAAATAAAGAAATCATCCTATAAACTTCCAGTCATATTGAAGAAACATTTCTTTTAAATATAATCTTGTGGCGGTCCTTTGCGACCTAGCTGTCAGAATTAAATGAAATAAAGCCCACCCAAGAACATTGTAAAGAACAATCATCAAATTACCATTACAAACCTGTAAGATAAACTGGAAGGTAATCATCGCCAGTAGCGATATTATATTTACTGTTTACTGTGAGAGAGTACATATTTTCCTGACTGTGACTGAGCCTAGTTTTTCCTCAATTGGATTTAATAAAACTTTCCGGTCAGTTACTATCATCACGCATTGAAGGAATTTTACCATAGCGGAAAATTAAAAGAGACCACTTCATTTTCACCCCTGTGCCGAACTGTGTCAGTGCCATCCAATAGACTCCTTTTTTTATATAATAAAAAACACAAGAACTCTTAGTCTTCAAGTCTTGCGATAAGTGAGAATATTTGTTACCAGCAAAATCTCGCAAACACCTGGGGCGGGACATCGAAGGACTAGACAGTTCACATTTCAAGAGAATACTTGCTGTTTTATATACTTTTATGGATCGTCTGAGGCTGCATTCGGTAAGTGTGTGAGTATATGAGTGTGGATCCTCACGCGTGTGCATGAATGACAGGAAATTTAATCTTTTTTTTCTCTTGTAACCCTTTTGTTAACTTTCGTGCCTGGTAATATCATTTTTCTGTATTCCCTGCACTGTTCCTTTAAGGGGGAGGTGATAATTGGTTAACTCTGTTTTAAACCCCCCTCCTTTCCATTTGCTTAGTAAAGGGAAGAACAGCTGGGAAGAACAGGTTTTTTTATCTCTGGACTGGGTTTATCTTTGTCTAATAAGCGGGAAGGGCTTAGTCGATACCAATCTTCTTCACCCCTCCCAAACTTGTTATTTGCATTTGTGTACTTATGATAATTTATGTAATACCTGATATTTGTTAGTGATTGATGTTTAAGGTGAATAAAATCACATAAACTCATTGAGTACTGTGTTGGAGAAACCCAAAGCCCAACTTTTCCCCTATTCGTTTAATATAGTTTGTATCTACGTCGTCTGTGTGTTTGAAAACACCAAATCGGTGTGCGCGCAGAGGTGTGTCTGGAAAACTGGCAAATAATTGTTTGACCAGGAGAGCGGAAGAGAAGATTGAGAGAAACGATTTGTCGTAAATAAGTCTGTCTTTACTCTCCTCCAGCACGCTGTGAAGCAACTATTTAATCTCTACATTTTCTATCACTGAGTTTTCCATCATCATTTTCCACTCTAAACCGGACCACTATTTCTAAGACTCTTTTCTCTCAAAATAAATTTACGACAAATACCCACAGGACCTCTGGGTCTGAGTATACACGGATGGGTCAGCACAGAATGCAGTAAAGAATGGAGGAGCAGGAGTGTACATAGAATACCCAAACAACACTAGGGATACGGTCAGAGTACCAACGGGGAAATTTTGTAACAACTATGATGCAGAAATCCAGGCAATCAAGGTGGCAACTGAGAAACTACTGAACACCAATCTCGGTCCACAGCCTGTAGTATTCCTGACAGATGCAAGATCAGCACTCCAAGCACTTCAGTCCAGAAAACTGCCAGGTATACAAGCCCAATTTTCTGAACTGTGCAACCAGCGCAGGGTCGCCATGCAGTGGATACCGTCTCATTGTGGAATACCAGGAAACGAAAGAGCAGACGGCCTGGCTAAAGAAGGTGCTGCAGACGAGCAACCGGATGTACCAGTTACGTACCATCAGAAGAAAAAGATGATCAAATCCATCAGAAAGCCACCAACACCAACACAGATGACTACCAAGCTATGAACAGATCAGAACAAATTGTCATTCTGCGCCTCAGAACAGGACACAACCGCCTCCGCAGCCACATGTATACAAAATTCAAGATTGGCAATTCAGCCATGTGTACATGTGGACAGGCACCCCAGACTGCGGAGCATGTACTTCAAGATTGCCCCGAATATGATATATTGAGGCAAACCCACTGGCCCAGAGAAACAACACTGGAAGCAAAACTATATGGACCTCTGTATGAACTACAAAAGACAGTGAAGTTTATACAAAAAACAACATTGCAGATATAGACAATATAGTTCAAGCGAACGAAAGAAGAAAATCAACTAATAATTCTTTCAATTTTTTTCATGTTTAAAGTGGTTACATAAGGAGAGGCTTAAATATTCAGATTTGAAGATATATATGCAGTCATTTAGGCGCTATTAAAATGATATAATTATGATATTTTTAGAGTTGTAAGAACTAATTTTATATCATATGCTCCGCCAATTTGTAATTCAAGGATAACGAACTTGTGGTGTAAATAATTCCGTAATTAAACACATATTTAATATAACTGTCGTAAAACGTGTGTGTAAACCCACTTTTTTTTTTTTTTTTTTTTTTTTTTTTTTTTTTTTTTTTTTTTTTTTTTTTTTTGCGTTCGCCCGCTAATACTCGAGGCGAAATCTCAGGTTATTATTATTTTTTTTTTTTTTTTTTTTTAATGTCTAACCTGACATTGATTTTACGTGAGTATCCCTTTATTTCTTGTACAGAGACAGGTGTCCCTCGCCATTCAGGCAAATACTCGCCGATTTCGGAGGTACCCATTGCAGCTGGGTCGGCTCAGGAGCCGCCAGTTCCTGGTCGACGACACTCCTTCAAATGTTCTCGCCAGGTCTCGAGTTAATCCAGTCCAAATCCCGGTCGACGAAAAATCCTCAAATGCCGTCGCCCGGGTTTGATTCTGTTTCACCCGGTCGCCAGAGCGGTGTTGTAACCACTACGCTAGCGCGGCTCCCACTTCTTAGTTAAATCACTATGTCGAGATACAAATATCCCTCAGCCAATCAACGAGCACCGTTCACCAGTCCCTGAGACAGAATAAAATTAGGCATAAGCCCTGTTTTTCTGTACTCGGTCACGGCCATCTTGTCTCCCAATATGGCGGAAAACAGAATAAAATCAGGCAAAAGCCCTGTTTTTCGGGACTCGTCTCGGTCACGGATTGTACGGCGGATGGTACGGAACCGCATATAGCCAATCAGCTTGCCACGCCGAGAACCAATCAACAGCATTCCTTAAGCAGTAAAGTTACCGGCATATACCTATATATACGTGCGAGATTTTATTGGACAGCTTGAATGGAATGGAAGAATAAAGATAATAATGTCTTATTAATAGCTTCCGAGTTTGAAGAAACTGCCTCTCCTCGGGAAATAGTGTACTAGAAATTTTCTAAAAAAAAAGAGAATTCTGGTGACACTAAACAAGATATTTTCTGGACGATAAATTCTTCCTCAGGAATCCTACAAAAGGACTGTGTAAAGCACATAAGGTTGAGAAAGAGATTTGGTGTCCAGCCACATTTAAAATATCCCGACCCAATAGAAATTAATTGAATTATGGCTGAGCCCCCAGGGTGTAGATTTATATTTAAAACAAAATACAACCCAAATAAAGTTAACAAGAAAAATAACAACAGACTCTGTTATGTAAAGTTGAATAAAAGGGTATAGAATCTTGCATTTCTTTATATACATATAAATATGAAAAAAAAAAGTTTAGCTCTACTGTTTATAAAAAAAACAACTAGTGTGGTCATCACTTGGACCAGAGATCTTTTCTATGGTAGTGTTGCTGGTAGGTATTATACTCAACTCTCCGAAGGCCTGTAGTAGCTGCGGAGATGATTTTGGTTCGGACTCTCTTGGTTTGGTCTGCCCCAGCAGGTTGGTCTCATAACAGTTAATGGGTTTAGAGGGTGTCAGAGTTTGCCTCCCTGGACTCAGTGCACATCACTGATAAGGATGGGGTAAGTCACCTCTGCTGAATACCTCTTCTGCTTATGGGATGTGTGGTATGGTTACTGGGTGACAGGATGTGGTTTGGTATGGTAACCTATTTGATAGGGTATGGTGGGTAAGGGTAATCTTTGGTACCATGGACTTGTACCCTGGTTTGTACCCTGGACCTGGTTTAGGTATCTGGTAACCGCAACCTGGTTTAGTACTGTGTAACCGCCACTTGGGTTTGTACTTTGTAACCGCAACCTGGGTGGACTGGAAACAATTGAAATCCCATTAGTGGTTTCAAGAGCAGTCATCTCCTAAGTCTGATGGCCGGTAAGCGTCCATCAGAAATTAAATTAACACAAGGTTAACTACTATTTAGTAACTGTGTTATCTATTAGATATGAACTACCACTTCTTAACTGACATTATAGTGTATCTTGAGTTCTCAGTCTCTATCTGGCTGTCTGCTTATTTACAGCAGTGGTTTTCCCCATGTGGCAATGAGTTTCACAAACTGTGAGGTAGGGACTGGGGTCATCAAATGGTTGAGAACCACTGGTTCACCTAGTGCCCATAGAGCAGTATTTTAATTCTGGGGTCACTGTCAACAATGGTTTGAGAACCACCGGGTAATAGTTTCATATGCTGCTTTAACTTGGTGGGGTGTCATTGCTGCCAAGGTCTGAGAACCAATGATTTACATTCTTGCTTACTCGAGTAGTAAATCATTTGGAAGGTAGTCATGGTCTCAAGGCTTGAGAACTACTGACTTACATTTTGTCAGTCAAAGTGGTAAATTCATTAAATAGCTAAATAATTGCAAGCATTCTTAAAGTCCTGATTCCTGTAGCAAATAACATTCATATACTGATAATAAAATAGTTCTTCAATCATACATAAAATAGTTCTTCAATCATACAACATGGTATATGCATAGGATTGCATTAAATACATGTAAAGAACCTTCCATAATGAAAAACACATTAATGTCCCTTATGTGACAAAGTGAGAAGAAGTGATTGAGACACTGTTATCAAGTTTGTAGTCTTGGCAGAGAACACAGAAGTCTTATAAGAAATAGAAAATAGAAGAACCACTAATACACTTCTGTTTAACTTGGGTCAATATGCAAATCTCAAAGTAACAACAATAATAAACATCATATTATGTAACCCTGTCTTATCTGACAGGCTGTGAGATAAAGATCAGGAGTTAATTAGGTTTAGGAACTTTGCAAACTCATACATTAGTTTGATGGATCTGTAAAGATGCAAATAACCATTATTGTCACTGAAATGGAATGCATTTAAACTTTAACACAAAAAGTTACTGCAATAGCAAGCTGTTGATAAACATATGATTATGCATGTTATAAAATCAGCAGTATTAGATCTACTTACTTCGCTCAACGAATTCACTACAACTATTTCACAACATGAAATGCCCACTTGGGCCCAGAGTCTGTCTGCTCCGAATGATGGTTACAAGAAGAATGCAGAAAATTCCCTCCAATATTCCAGGATCTGTTCCGGGCAGGGGTGGGTTGTGTGCAAATTCTGTTCTGGTCCCAGGGGTATAAAGTTACCTTCATTTCAACTCGCACTAGCGTCCATCGTTTCCGGCTGTTTTACATGCGTCCAGTTCGTGAACAACAAAGACGGTCGACTTCCTGTTCGAATCGTTGTACCGTGTTCCACCTTCGACTTTCGCTGGTGGGGGAATAATTTATTACCTTATGGCCGTGAATCCGCTAGCGAGCTAGCGAATAGCGAAATCTAAGACTAGCGAGAGAGAGAGACTTTAGGTTTCTTGTCAAATGATAGGAGAAATTCGTAGAGGGGAAAAAATAATAGACAGAAGAAAGAAGTCGGGGAGAGTCGTTCCACGACATAAGCCCCCTTTTGAAAGTTCGGCCAACGGCCAACTAAGTTCGAGCCGACTCTTCTCTTATGTCGGACACTACATTCATGTATCGTGTCCTCCATTTTTCAATCCAAATATTTCCTCTTTTTCCTCTGTCGAATGGTATGCCTGTAATCCACACATGGCTATCCGTTTCCTCTTCAAGAAGTAGTTGAGGCGGGTTGAGCAAGCCTGCTCGCAAAAATATACCTCTCTTCTTTTCTCCCTTCTGGATCCTCCATTGAAGCTTGCCTCCTGGCAAAGAGCTTGCCCTAAAGCCTACACTCTGCTTACAATTGGATCTATAGCAAATAGTTTTAGCTGATGAGGTTGCCAGCCTCATACACAACCTTATTTTAGTCATATTGCTTGACCTGTCTAAGGACACATACCTATCTACCCAGGTATGAGAGCGTGTATGATCTTCTATCCCTGTTTCTCCAGTGACAGAGAAAGATAAGTCTACCAGTTGTTCATGCCCACCAGGTACCAAGGAAATTTGGACCTTCTTCACTTTCTGATCCCAGAGAGTGGGTGAGGTTATCGGAATTGACTGAAGACTAAGTGCTTGAGGCTCATGTTCCTCTTTAGCCATTTCTCCCGTATTAAAGGAAGATATTCCTGAAACATATTTCCTCCCACCAGGTACCAAGGAAATTTGGACCCGCTTCACTTTCTGATCCCAGAGAGTGGGTGAGGTTATCGGAACTGAGTGAAGTCTTAGTGCTTGAGGGTCCTGTTCCTCTACAGCTGCTTCTCCCATGTTAAAGGAAGATATTTCTGAAACATGTTTCATCCCACCAGGTACCAAGAAACTCTGGCCCGGCTTCACTTTCTGCACGCAGATAGTGGGTGAGACTATCAAAACTTGTTCAGAATTAAGTGCACTGGGGTGGTCAATCCCTTTGCACTCTTCCAACTTTTCAGTGAAAATGTTGGAAGATGAGTTAGGCATTGGAGTCTCCATAGCCTGTTCAGTCACGCCATCTCTGGATCGTGCTGAGTTTCCTAAGATGATATATTTCCCTCCTTGAGGTATCGGGTAAATTCGTTCATCCAATATTGCGGCCTTTACTTTGCCGTTTACAAAGTTCGACCTAACTTCTACATAAGCTAAAGGCAAAATCATCCTTCTGTTGATTATCATGGGTGCTGTTACCTCAACATCCTCTTCGGTGACTTGATCAAGGTCGATAACAGAGGCTGAGACAAGGGCATCACACCCAAGACCTTGATAATACAAACAGGTGATTTCTTCTCCATTTACTGTGGCAGTCTCCACATTTTGAGAATCCCTGTATCCACTCCGGGCCTTCGTCAAGTTCCCATCCATGGTAGGGACCTTAGCTTTGTATGAAGTCTGTGGGATTGGGTCTCGGCGCATACAGTCTAACTGATGTAAGTTGGCCGACAGGTGATGTTCAAGAACATCCCTTCCCTTCCCATAGGGTTGCGTAATCCTTTTCCGTTGAGTGATCCTATTTGGTTGAGCGATCCTATTTACCAGGTTTTTGGTGCGGTTGTTGTTGATATGCCTGTTGTGAGTCTTTGCGGAGGATGAGGAAGGTCTCTTCAGATTATTAGCACAGCTGTGCTTAATCTTGTTTTCATAATAGTCTAGTTGTCTCCGTTTAGATATCCTAGCCTCTGCTCTGTCTGAGCCGGAATTCTGAGACATAGACTTGGCTTCATGTGGTGCAGTTATATTTACCACTGAAGATGGTGATGCAACTGGCAAAGGAGTGGCATGATGAGTATTCCTAGATTCAAGTTTATCCCTGGATTCCATATTTGTAGGTTGAAACTGAGTTTCCAGTTCTTCCTTACACTAGAAAGATTTTTCTTGTCTTTGTCTCTCATGTTCCACATTCTCTTCCTGGTATTTTGCTCTCCATTTCTTCCTTTCCGCTTCTCTCATCCTGCATTTTTCCATCTTTTGTGAAACAAAAGTATCCAGTTCTTCTCCGGAGAGTTCACACTCAATGGCTAACTCTGTCCAGAATGTTCTCCACTCATTCAACTCTACAGATTCTTCCATTATATCCGTAGTGGTTCGTTGAGCGAGGATGAGATCTCTAACTCACAAACAATAATTAAGGCAAAAATACCTTCTATAGTCTTAACTATACTAAAGTATTACAAAACCATATATTAAATCAAACCAGCATTTATAACCATCAAATTAAAAATTAGTTAACAATAAGTAACTAATTTCCAGCAGTACCACCAAGAAGAGTTCTCATAACAAAACTTAAAATCTGTGTTTCTTGCAAAAAATTTATATGTATTTTAGTCTAGGGTAATTTATATGTCCCCTCTTTAATTTAATCCTAGACCTGGACACCAATAAGTGACAAGTACCTACAGCAGTAGTGGTCTAGGAAAGACAAAGAGTTTTCATATCTCAGACAAGTGTCTAAATATGAAATAAGAGTTAATCCCGGACACGAGCGTCCCAGTTGTCGCGAGGGCGTTTTGACGGGATAGGTCAGCTTGGATGGAATGGAAGAATAAAGATAATAATGTCTTATTAATAGCTTCCGAGTTTGAAGAAACTGCCTCTCCTCGGGAAATAGTGTACTAGAAATTTTCTAAAAAAAAAGAGAATTCTGGTGACACTAAACAAGATATTTTCTGGACGATAAATTCTTCCTCAGGAATCCTACAAAAGGACTGTGTAAAGCACATAAGGTTGAGAAAGAGATTTGGTGTCCAGCCACATTTAAAATATCCCGACCCAATAGAAATTAATTGAATTATGGCTGAGCCCACAGGGTGTAGATTTATATTTAAAACAAAATACAACCCAAATAAAGTTAACAAGAAAAATAACAACAGACTCTGTTATGTAAAGTTGAATAAAAGGGTATAGAATCTTGCATTTCTTTATATACATATAAATATGAAAAAAAAAAGTTTAGCTCTACTGTTTATAAAAAAAAACAACTAGTGTGGTCATCACTTGGACCAGAGATCTTTTCTATGGTAGTGTTGCTGGTAGGTATTATACTCAACTCTCCGAAGGCCTGTAGTAGCTGCGGAGATGATTTTGGTTCGGACTCTCTTGGTTTGGTCTGCCCCAGCAGGTTGGTCTCATAACAGTTAATGGGTTCAGAGGGTGTCAGAGTTTGCCTCCCTGGACTCAGTGCACATCACAGATAAGGATGGGGTAAGTCACCTCTGCTGAATACCTCTTCTGCTTATGGGATGTGTGGTATGGTTACTGGGTGACAGGATGTGGTTTGGTATGGTAACCTATTTGATAGGGTATGGTGGGTAAGGGTAATCTTTGGTACCATGGACTTGTACCCTGGTTTGTACCCTGGACCTGGTTTAGGTATCTGGTAACCGCAACCTGGTTTAGTACTGTGTAACCGCCACTTGGGTTTGTACTTTGTAACCGCAACCTGGGTGGACTGGAAACAATTGAAATCCCATTAGTGGTTTCAAGAGCAGTCATCTCCTAAGTCTGATGGCCGGTAAGCGTCCATCAGAAATTAAATTAACACAAGGTTAACTACTATTTAGTAACTGTGTTATCTATTAGATATGAACTACCACTTCTTAACTGACATTATAGTGTATCTTGAGTTCTCAGTCTCTATCTGGCTGTCTGCTTATTTACAGCAGTGGTTTTCCCCATGTGGCAATGAGTTTCACAAACTGTGAGGTAGGGGCTGGGGTCATCAAATGGTTGAGAATCACTGGTTCACCTAGTGCCCATAGAGCAGTATTTTAATTCTGGGGTCACTGTCAACAATGGTTTGAGAACCACCGGGTAATAGTTTCATATGCTGCTTTAACTTGGTGGGGTGTCATTGCTGCCAAGGTCTGAGAACCAATGATTTACATTCTTGCTTACTCGAGTAGTAAATCATTTGGAAGGTAGTCATGGTCTCAAGGCTTGAGAACTACTGACTTACATTTTGTCAGTCAAAGTGGTAAATTCATTAAATAGCTAAATAATTGCAAGCATTCTTAAAGTCCTGGTTCCTGTAGCAAATAACATTCATATACTGATAATAAAATAGTTCTTCAATCATACATAAAATAGTTCTTCAATCATACAACATGGTATATGCATAGGATTGCATTAAATACATGTAAAGAACCTTCCATAATGAAAAACACATTAATGTCCCTTATGTGACAAAGTGAGAAGAAGTGATTGAGACACTGTTATCAAGTTTGTAGTCTTGGCAGAGAACACAGAAGTCTTATAAGAAATAGAAAATAGAAGAACCACTAATACACTTCTGTTTAGCTTGGGTCAATATGCAAATCTCAAAGTAACAACAATAATAAACATCATATTATGTAACCCTGTCTTATCTGACAGGCTGTGAGATAAAGATCAGGAGTTAATTAGGTTTAGGAACTTTGCAAACTCATACATTAGTTTGATGGATCTGTAAAGATGCAAATAACCATTATTGTCACTGAAAATGGAAATGCATTTAAACTTTAACACAAAAAGTTACTGCAATAGCAAGCTGTTGATAAACATATGATTATGCATGTTATAAAATCAGCAGTATTAGATCTACTTACTTCGCTCAACGAATTCACTACAACTATTTCACAACATGAAATGCCCACTTGGGCCCAGAGTCTGTCTGCTCCGAATGATGGTTACAAGAAGAATGCAGAAAATTCCCTCCAATATTCCAGGATCTGTTCCGGGCAGGGGTGGGTTGTGTGCAAATTCTGTTCTGGTCCCAGGGGTATAAAGTTACCTTCATTTCAACTCGCACTAGCGTCCATCGTTTCCGGCTGTTTTACATGCGTCCAGTTCGTGAACAACAAAGACGGTCGACTTCCTGTTCGAATCGTTGTACCGTGTTCCACCTTCGACTTTCGCTGGTGGGTGAATAATTTATTACCTTATGGCCGTGAATCCGCTAGCGAGCTAGCGAATAGCGAAATCTAAGACTAGCGAGAGAGAGAGACTTTAGGTTTCTTGTCAAATGATAGGAGAAATTCGTAGAGGGGAAAAAATAATAGACAGAAGAAAGAAGTCGGGGAGAGTCGTTCCACGACATAAGCCCCCTTTTGAAAGTTCGGCCAACGGCCAACTAAGTTCGAGCCGACTCTTCTCTTATGTCGGACACTACATTCATGTATCGTGTCCTCCATTTTTCAATCCAAATATTTCCTCTTTTTCCTCTGTCGAATGGTATGCCTGTAATCCACACATGGCTATCCGTTTCCTCTTCAAGAAGTAGTTGAGGCGGGTTGAGCAAGCCTGCTCGCAAAAATATACCTCTCTTCTTTTCTCCCTTCTGGATCCTCCATTGAAGCTTGCCTCCTGGCAAAGAGCTTGCCCTAAAGCCTACACTCTGCTTACAATTGGATCTATAGCAAATAGTTTTAGCTGATGAGGTTGCCAGCCTCATACACAACCTTAATTTAGTCATATTGCTTGACCTGTCCTAAGGACACATACCTATCTACCCAGGTATGAGAGCGTGTATGATCTTCTATCCCTGTTTCTCCAGTGACAGAGAAAGATAAGTCTACCAGTTGTTCATGCCCACCAGGTACCAAAGGAAATTTGGACCCCTTCTTCACTTTCTGATCCCAGAGAGTGGGTGAGGTTATCGGAATTGACTGAAGACTAAGTGCTTGAGGCTCATGTTCCTCTTTAGAGCCATTTCTCCCGTATTAAAGGAAGATAATTCCTGAACATATTTCCTCCCACCAGGTACCAAGGAAATTTGGACCCGCTTCACTTTCTGATCCCAGAGAGTGGGTGAGGTTATCGGAACTGAGTGTGAAGTCTTAGTGCTTGAGGGTCCTGTTCCTCTACAGCTGCTTCTCCCATGTTAAAGGAAGATATATTTCTGAAACATGTTTTCATCCCACCAGGTACCAAGAAACTCTGGCCCGGCTTCACACTTTCTGCACGCAGATAGTGGGTGAGACTATCAAAACTTGTTCAGAAATAAGTGCACTGGGGTGGTCAATCCCTTTGCACTCTTCCAACTTTTCAGTGAAAATGTTGGAAGATGAGTTAGGCATTGGAGTCTCCATAGCCTGTTCAGTCACGCCATCTCTGGGTCGTGCTGAGTTTCCTAAGATGATATATTTCCCTCCTTGCGGTAGCTTGTAAATTCGTTCATCCAATATTCTGCGGCCTTTACTTTGCCGTTTACAAAGTTCGACCTAACTTCTACATAAGCTAAAGGCAAAATCATCCTTCTGTTGATTATCATGGTTGCAGTTACCACAACATCCTCTCGGTTTGACACTTGATCAAAGGTCGATAAACAGAGGCTGAGACAAGGGGCATCAAACCCAAGACCATTGAATAATAACAAACAGGTGATTTCTGGGGTCTCCATTTACTGTGGCAGTCTCCACATTTTGAGAATCCCCTGTTCCACTCCGGGCCTTCGTCAAGTTCCCATCCATGGTAGGGACCTTAGCTTTGTATGAGTCTGTGGGATTGGGTCTCGGCGCATACAGTCCTAACTGATGTAAGTTGGCCGACAGGTGATGTTTCAAGAACCGATCCCTTCCTTCCCATAGGTTGCGTAATCCTTTTCCGTTGAGTGATCCTATTTGGTTGAGCGATCCTATTAGACCAGGTTTTTGGTGCGGTTGTTGTTTGATATGCCTGTTGTGGTCTTTGCGGAGGATGAGGAAGGTCTCTTCAGATTATTTTTAGCACAGCTGTTGTGGTTACTTAATCTTGGTTTTCATAATAGTCTAGTCTGTCTCCGTTTAGATATCCTAGCCTCTGCTCTGCTCTGAGCCGGAAATCTGAGACATAAGTACGCTTGGCTTCATGTGGTGCAGTTATATTTACCACTGAAGATGGTGATGCCACCGGCAAAGTAGTTGCATGATGAGCATTCCTAGACTCAAGTTTATCCCTCGATTCCATATTTGTAGGTTGAAACTGAGTTTCCAGTTCTTCCTTACACTGGAAAGATTTTTCTTGTCTTGTCTTTGTCTCTCTCATGTTCCACATTCTCTTCCTGGTATTTTGCTCTCCATTTCTTCCTTTCCGCTTAACACTCATCCTGCATTTTTTTCCACCTTTTGTGAAACAAAAGTAAACCAGTTCTTCTCCGAGAGTTCACACTCAATGGCTAACTTTGTCTAGAATGGTCTGCACTCATTCAACTCTACAAATACTTCCATTATATAAGTAGTGGTTCGTTGAGCGAGGATGAGATCTCTAACTCACAAACAATAATTAAGGCAAAAATACCTTTCTATAGTCTTTAACTATACTAAAGTATTACAAAACCATATATTAAAATCAAACCAGCATTTATAACCATCAAATTAAAAATTAGTTAACAATAAGTAACTAATTTCCAGCAGTACCACCAAGAAGAGTTCTCATAACAAAACTTAAAATCTGTGTTTCTTGCAAAGAATTTATATGTATTTTAGTCTAGGGTAATTTATATGTCCCCTCTTTAATCTAATCCTAGACTTGGACACCAATAAGTGACACGTACCTACAGCAGTAGTGGTCTAGGAAAAATAAAATTTTTCATATCTCAGACAAGTGTCTAAAAATGAAATAAGAGTTAATCCCGGACACGAGCGTCCCAGTTGTCGCGAGGGCGTTTTGAAAGGGATAGGTCAGCTTGGATGGAATGGAAGAATAAAGATAATAATGTCTTATTAATAGCTTCCGAGTTTGAAGAAACTGCCTCTCCTCGGAAAATAGTGTACTAGAAATTTTCTAAAAAAAAAAGAGAATTCTGGTGACACTAAACAGGATATTTTCTGGACGATAAATTCTTCCTCAGGAATCCTACAAAAGGACTGTGTACAGCACATAAGGGTGAGAAAGAGATTTGGTGTCCAGCCACATTTAAAATATCCCGAACCCAATAGAAATTAATTGAATTATGGCTGAGCCCCCAGGGTGTAGATTTATATTTAAAACAAAATACAACCCAAATAAAGTTAACAAGAAAAATAACAACAGACTCTGTTATGTAAAGTTGAATAAAAGGGTATAGAATCTTGCATTTCTTTATATACATATAAATATGAAAAAAAAAGTTTAGCTCTACTGTTTATAAAAAAATTAACTAGTGTGGTCATTACTTGGACCAGAGATCTTTTCTATGGTAGTGTTGCTGGTAGGTATTATACTCAACTCTCCGAAGGCCTGTAGTAGCTGCGGAGATGATTTTGGTTCGGACTCTCTTGGTTTGGTCTGCCCCAGCAGGTTGGTCTCATAACAGTTAATGGGTTCAGAGGGTGTCAGAGTTTGCCTCCCTGGACTCAGTGCACATCACAGATAAGGATGGGGTAAGTCACCTCTGCTGAATACCTCTTCTGCTTATGGGATGTGTGGTATGGTTACTGGGTGACAGGATGTGGTTTGGTATGGTAACCTATTTGATAGGGTATGGTGGGTAAGGGTAATCTTTGGTACCATGGACTTGTACCCTGGTTTGTACCCTGGACCTGGTTTAGGTATCTGGTAACCGCAACCTGGTTTAGTACTGTGTAACCGCCACTTGGGTTTGTACTTTGTAAACCGCAACCTGGGTGGACTGGAAAGGAAACAATTGAAATCCCATTAGTGGTTTCAAGAGCAGTCATCTCCTAAGTCTGATGGCCGGTAAGCGTCCATCAGAAATTAAATTAACACAAGGTTAACTACTATTTAGTAACTGTGTTATCTATTAGATATGAACTACCACTTCTTAACTGACATTATAGTGTATCTTGAGTTCTCAGTCTCTATCTGGCTGTCTGTCTGCCTATTTACAGCAGTAGTTTTCCCCATGTGGCAATGAGTTTCACAAACTGTGCGGTCGGAACCGGGGTCATCATATGGATGAGAACCACTGGTTCCCCTAGTGCCCATACAGCAGTATTTTAATTCTGGGGTCACTGTCAACAATGGTTTGAGAACCACCGGGTAATAGTTTCATATGCTTCGCTTTAACTTGTGGGGTGTCATTGCTGCCAAGGTCTGAGATCCAATGATTTACATTCTGGCTTACCTCGATAGTAAATCAATTGGAAGGTAGTCATGGTCCTCAAGGCTAGAGAACTACTGACTTTACATTTTGTCAGTCAAAGTGGTAAATTCATTAAATAGCTAAATAATTGCAAGCATTTCTTAAAAGTCCTGGTTCCTGTTGCAAATAGCATGCATATACTGGTAATAAAATAGTTCTTCAATCATACGTAAAATAGTTCTTCAATCATACGACATGTTATATGCATAGGATTGCGTTAAATACATGTTAAAGAACCTTCCATAAATGAAAAACACATTAATGTCCCTTATGTGACAAAGTGAGAAGAAGTGATTGAGGACACTGTTATCATCAAGTTTGTAGTCCCTTGGCAGAGAACACAGAAGTCTATAAGAAATAGAAAATAGAAGAACCACTAATACAACTTCTGTTTAGCTTGGGTCAATATGCAAATCTCAAAGTAAACACAATAATAAACATCATATTATGTAACCCTGTTCTTATCTGACAGGCTGTGAGATAAAGATCAGGAGTTAATTAGGTTTAGGAAACTTTGCAAACTACATACATTAGTTTGATGGATCTGTAAAGATGCAAATAACCATTATTGTCACTGAAAATGAAATGCATTTAAACTTTAACACAAAAAGTTACTGCAAATAGCAAGCGGTGGATAAAAATT